>PISX010002252.1:0-165010 GCA_004024625.1 Mellivora capensis | reverse complement strand
AGTGTCTATTCATATCTTCTGCCCATTTTTTGATGTGATTATCTGTTTTGCATGTGTTGAGTTTGAGAAGTTCTTTATAGATCCTGGATATCAACCTTTTGTCTGTACTGTCATTTGCAAATATCTTCTCCCATTCCGTGGGTTGCCTCTTTGTTTTGTTGACTGTCTCCTTTGCTGTGCAGAAGCTTTTGATCTTGATATAACTATTTTTGAATTTCCTTTTGTGTATAGCACATGATTCCTCTTGCAGACTTAGAAGACATGAAAATTGGAAGGCTTAACAATTATGAAATCAATTGTTATCAATCAATATCAATCTGGTGGTATTATTTTGGAGGGTTTCAGCTGATGTGCAAGGCTTAAGCCTTAGAGGTGGTGAGATATTAAGACAAAAGGATGGTTCAATGTATGTGGTGTTCCACACTTGTTGCTGGGTTAGAAAGTCAGACGAGGTTGTTTAAAAGCCCTGGTGTTCAAGCACAACTGTCTTAAATGAGATTTTTCCAAGATAGAACCAGCAGTTCCCCAGTGGAAGAACATCTTACCTCTCCAAGGCCTGGTAAACCTGTCTCTGCTGCTAACCTTGACATCCATCAAGCCCAACTGCTGAGGAGTCACTGATAGATTTTAAACTGGGCAGTGACCTGATAAAAGAAAGAGCACCCTGGCTATGGTCTAGAGAATAGATTTGGGCTGTGGGGTGAGGTAGGGCAGAGGAGGCCAGTAGAGAAATCATCCAGTAACCTTGGTTTGAGATGGTGGTATTCTAAACTAGCATTATGACCATGAAGATGGAAGTAGATGGAGAGAAGCTTAAGATGTGTCTGATTAGTGTAAACACAGAATAGGAGTGATCAGAGATGTAGAAAGAAAATTACAAGTGGGGAATGACACAGACACTGACAAGGGAAAAACAACTTCAGAAGTGGTCAGTCAGGGTGCCTGGGTGGCTCAGTGGGTTAAGCCTCTGCCTTCAGCTCAGGTAATGATCTCAAGGTCCTGGGATCAAGTCCCACATCGGGCTCTCTGCACAGTAGGGAGCCCGCTTCCCCCTCTCTCTGCCTGCTTCTCTGCCTACTTGTGATCTCTCTTTCTCTTTCTCTCTGACAAATAAATAAATAAAATCTTAAAAAAAAAAAAAAAGAAGTGGTCAGTCACACCAGATGCTGCCAGGAGGTAAATTACAATGACAGCTGAGATGTTTTCATCTCATGTGTTAGTTCAGGGGTGATTTGAGATCCTTAGTAATGAAGGCGGGGGTGATGGGATCCAGAGTCCTGGTGAAAGTTTAGCTGATCATAGAAGGGGCAAATTTTGGGAATGAGTGAGAGAAAGAGGCAAGGAAGGCTGATTTTATTTATTTATTTATTTATTTACTTACTTATTTAATTTATTTTTGTTTCTTTTAAGGCAGGGGAGAGGAATGGGAAAAGGAATTTAATGATATTCTTACAGGATTTTCCCCATTTCATCTTTCAAGCAGAAAGAGAGATGCACTGATGGTGAATGAGGATATTCCTTGGGCTGGGAAATGAGAGGCAAAGAAGACCAGTAGAAGTAGGAGAATTTCTGGTCAATAGTAATGGCAGCTGTGGCTGTCAACTGTGGTGGTTTCAGTGTGTCCTCACCCACCCTTAGTTGAGGGCTGCTTTCAGGGGCATTAACACAGCACGTTTGAGCTTCCCTGTGTATTCTGATGGAGTCTCTCCAGAGCCTGGAAAAGTCTTCGGAGATGGATGTGCAGGTATTCATTGTAGGCAATCTTTAGGGGATGGAGAGTAATGCTGAAGAGGATGAGAAGGGCGCCGGTAGGTGGAGGTAATATCCAAGTCTGGGGACAAAAAGGAAAGGTTACATGAGAGTTCTGGCAGAAAAGTCGTTGATGTGACACACTATGGGATCTAACCTGGATAAGGAAGGGAATAAACCTAGGAAGGGGTTGTTTGGTTGGGAGGGAACAGGAGAGTTCCCTGGATCTGGGTCTCTTAAGGAGGTCAGAGCAGGTTTAAGAGTAGAGAAATAACCAGATGGGGAGAACTGGTCATTGTGGTTTAAAAAGTTGTATATTAAGGGCACCTGGGTGGCTCAGTCAGTTAAGTGTCTGATTCTGCTCAGGTCATGATCCCAGGGTCCTGGAGTTGAGCCCCTCATCAGATTCCTTGCTCAGTGGGGAGTCTGCTTCTCCCTCTACTGCTGCTGCTCTCTCTCTCTCTCTGTCAAATAAATAAATAAAATCTTTAAAAAATTGTATGTTAGAGTTAAACTTTTTACAGATGGCAACTTGTAGGGCATAGCATGATCACAGGAGTGGGCTGCTGAAATAGAGAAAGTATAGATTATAGGAACTGAAGCGGTTCAGGAGCTATGAATCAAAGGTATTGAATGATCCTTCCCATTGATATTTATTAGACAATGTAAGATTTGGTCTGGAGTAGTAGACTGTGATCAGGTGCCAATGTTTTGATGATTCTGAAGGAAAGTCTAGGGCATGAGTAGTCTGTAAGCTTCATGAGGGCAAGATATACCATTTCTCATCACCACTGTGTTCTATTGCCTACCCCAGTGTCATGCTGCATAGTGAATTACCTCAATTGGCTCGGTTAGTGGCTTAAAACAACAATAATCATTTGTCAGCTTATAGCTTCTGTGGGTTAGGTATTGAGCAGCTTAACTGGCATTTGGCTGGGAAGTTGGTGTTATTTGTTGGTGGAAAGTCTGTTCAGGGGCAGCCTGCAAAATTAAGTCCCTGACTGTCCCAGGGATTGGCCTGGCTAGCATCATGGTCCAAGAGCATTAAAAACTATGATGATTCATTTCTTGTTACTCTTTTTAAATAGATTTTTTATATTTATTTGTCAGAGAGAAAGAGCTCCAGAAGGGGAGTAGCAGGCAGAGGGAAAAGCAGGCTCCATGTTCAGCAAGGATCCCGATGTGGGACTTGATCCCAGGGAACCTGACATGGGCTCGATCCCAGGACCCTGGGATCATGACCTGAGCCAAAGGCGGACGCTTAACCCACTGAACCACCCAGGTGCCCCTCATTTCTCGTTACTTTATGTCCCTTTTCCTGGAGCAACGCCCATCCAATCTATTGCCTGCTTTAGGGCCTGGAAGTTGCATTAGTTAGAATAGTGATTCTCAAAGTCAGGTTTGTGGGTCCTAACAGGTCTCAGACTCTTTTAGGCATTCCGCAGGTCAAACTATTTTCATAATAACACTAAAATTTTATTTGGCCTTTTCACTGTATTGACATTCCCACTGATGGTGCAGAAGGAAAGACAAGGCAAAAATTGCCAGTACCTCAGCACAAATCAAGGTGGTGATACCAAAATACCAGCAGTGGGGGTACTCTTCACTGCCACACAGTTGCAGCATGTAGATAAAACCAGTTTCATTGAAGAATTTCCTTGATGGGGCACGTGGGTGGCTCAGTCGGTTAAGTGTCTGCCTTCAGCTCAGGTCATGATGCCAGGGTCCTGGAATCAAGTCTCGCATGGGGCTTCCTGCTCAGCTTCTCCCTTCGTCCCTCCCCCTGCTGGTGCTCTGTCATGCTCTCTCTGTCAAATAAATAAATAAAATCTTTTTTTTTTAAAAGAATTCCCTTGATAAAGAGAAATTTTATTAAATTTATGAATAATGTAAAACTATTTTTTATCAAATTTTGACCCACGGGTCTGTGTTTTTAAAACTCTGGGTGACAAAATGAGAGGCGCCCATAAGGCACGTCTGCCGCATGATGGTTGTCTCAAGAAAAAGGGCTTGCGCAATTGTTGGAGCTGTGAGATGAATTAGCCACTTTTTCATGGAAAACCATTTGTACTTGAAAGAAAGACTGATAGACAAGCTATGGTGTTTGGCAGACATTTCCTCAAAAATGAAGTAAGTAAGCCTGTCACTTCAAGGAAAACAACTGACAGTATTTGTTGCCAATGATGACATTTGAGCTTTCAAGTGAAAAATTATAATTTTGGAAGACTTGTATCCACCACCATGAGCCTGACAGACTTTCAATTCTTAAAAACTTTTTTTTTTTTTGATGAGACCCACAGTAATGCTAGCCAGTGTTATTCTTTGATATTGTATAATGACATGTGTCAAAATTTAGAAGATCTTTTTAACTCAGTGAGCCAATACATTCAAAATGACCAATTCATGATGTTATAAAACCGAGTAAGAGGTTTTTTTTAGAGACGCATTCAAATTACAGACTAAAGATTTTAATGGGACAGAGTATAAAAGTTGTGATATGGTTTCACATTCCACATTACAACAAACTTAAGAAACTACTGCTTGCCAAGTTTTTGTATAGTATCAAAAAAGAAAGCCCACCGTTATCTGAAACGTGTATTTAAAAACTCCTCTTTTTCCCATACCTGTGTGAGGCTGGATTTTCTTCATATATTTCAACCAAAGCAACAAGATAAAACATAGTGAATGCAAAAGCGAATATGAGAACCCAGATGTCTTCTATTAAAGCAGACACTAAAGAGATTTTCACCAATGTAAAACAGTGCCTATTCTTTTCACTATTTTTTTTTGAAATGCATCTAGTTTTCATAAAAATGTTATTTATGCTAACATGTCATGGGTTTCTTATTGTTATTTTTTAATGAATGAAAATAAAAATTTCACAGTTCTAACTTCCAACATGGTAAATATCGATATATATAATTAATACAAAAGATGTTTGAGGTCATCAGTAAAATTTTCAAGGTTGTAAAAGTGTCTAAAGATTAAAATGTTTGAGAACTGTTGAGTTGGAGTACAGCTCAGCTTTTTTTTCTTTTTTGAGAGGGAGAGAGAGCACATGAGTGGGGGGTGGAGGTGGGGGCGGGCAGAGGGAGAGGGAGAGAGAGGTTCCTAAGCAGCCCAGCATGGAGTCTGACACAGGGCTCAATCCCACAACACGGAGATCATGACCTGAGCCCAAATCTAGATTCAGATGCTCAAATGACTGAACCACCCAGATGCCCCGCAGCTCAACTATTATAACTAAGAGATATATACAGAAAAAAGGATGGCAAAGTGGTTCAAACAATATAGAAATTTCTCTCTTTTTGAAGAACATTCCAGAAGTGCATAGGGAGGGAAACTGGGGCAGATACGTGGTTCTATTCCATGGGTCATCTGGGGGCTCAGATTTCTTCAATCTTGTTTCTTCAGTATCCTCTATTCTGGGGGCCATGGATGGAATTCAGGATGTCTGTGAATGTGAGTAGGAAAACTTCTTATGGAAATGTAGCATATCTCTTAATTATAGGCAGCAAACCACAGTAGTATTAGCAGGACTAGGGACTGTGACACCAGTCAAGGTATTTTCATATCATATTAGTTCCTGCAGTTATCTCAAAATATCATTTATACTCATCACTCTAAGACTATGTTAGTCATTAGACCCTCTTGTGAAATTTTTTTGTAATCTCTATCAATAAAGAAGTACATAGATTAATATATCATGCATGTATTTAAGAATATTTTATAACTGTATTTCATTATGAGTGATTTTTATTTCCCTTATAATATTTTATATCTTTATGTATTTGAAACATCATTCTGTTAAGATCTCAGGGAGTTCACCAGCATGCCGAACTGGTCCGTGACACAAAATGAGTAAGAAATATTGTTCTAGGGTCACAGGGGAAGGAAAGAGAACAAGAAATGTCCTTCTGATGGTATGCACCCAGCGCTTTCTGCTCACATGACATTGTTGCGAACTTAGTCACAGGACTATAAGTTGCTGGGAAATATAATTTCAAGCTGGAAGTCATCAGTCTTGTTAAAACTTGAGGTTGAGTGGCGATTAAATTACTACAGGAATAAGGGAATATTGAAAAATGGAGTACAGGACAACTTGGTGTCTCTTCTTGGGGTTCTCTAGGGCTTTATTTTTTCTCTGTTGACCATTCTCACTTTGCCACTCTACCCCCCTCCAGTCCTGTAGGGGCTGCTCTTCCTTCTCCATAATGAGTAGGTTTGTTCTCTGATCATGCACCCCAACCATCTTCTCAAGAGTCACATAGAAGAGCGATTCTGGTATCAGTGTCATAAATGCCAACATTAACAAGTCAACATTTAAAAAGCTGGCAGGATGATCTCAAAGCATCTTCACCCAAATAAGCATGTATTAATTGCACAATGAAAAAAATAGTGACTTCACAGTGGAGACACCTGGTAGACAACACCATAATCAAGTGATTAAGGTCCGTATCACTTAATAATAAGACATATTCACAACAGGTGTCCTCTGCCATTATGTACTGGGAAGCCATATAAGCTTTGTGGTGTTCCCCCACATCCCCCACTTCCCCCAAATCCATAACTTCAAGTTAATCATGCCAAAACAGCCAGCAAATCTAAACTGAGGGACATTCTACAGTCTAACCAACAGTACTCTTTAAAAGGTGTCAAGATTATAAAAGACAAAGACGGAGCAAGTGTCACAGGTTGGAGGACTCTAAGGAAAGAAAAAAACTAGATGCAATGATGGATCCTGGGCTGGATCAGGGACAGGAAGCATGACACTGATGGGAAAGCTGCCAAAATTCAAATAAGGTCTATAGCTTAATTATTATTGTAACAATATTAATTTCCCAACTTTATTAATGGTACTGTGGTTACATAAGATGCTAACATTAGGGGAAACTGGATAAAGAACTCAGGGAAATCCTCTGAACTACTTTTGCAATTTTTTAAAAACATCAGTATTAAGTTATTACAAAATAAAAAGTTAAAAAAAAAAAAAAAGAGACCAGCAGGTACAGG
Organism: Mellivora capensis; assembly: GCA_004024625.1. Lineage (NCBI taxonomy): Eukaryota > Metazoa > Chordata > Mammalia > Carnivora > Mustelidae > Mellivora > Mellivora capensis. The sequence goes on along the minus strand of PISX010002252.1, from coordinate 158,248 downwards.
GCTAGGGCGGCCCTGGATGGTGGCACCTTGTTAGGGGTTTTATTACCCTGTGAGGTTCAGGGACGACAAAGTTGAGAAAGTCACTCCATCCAGGCAATCTAGAGCCTCGAAGCCAAAACTCCATCAAAGCTGGTGATATGTAGGCAGAGTGTAGCAGAGCCTTATGGCTAGAAGGACAGGCTTTGTCATCAGAGGGACACGGTTTCAACTTGGCCCCCACTATTCAGAAAGCACTTACCTCTCTGAACCTCAATTTTCTTATCTTTAAAATGAGAGAATATAATACTTATCTTACAGGTTTATTAGGGTATGTGCAAAGAAACAACGTCTCTGAAGCATAACCAATGTTCAATAAATATCTATTATTATTAAATTATAAAAAGAAATCTGGGAAGAGTCTTATTACCACTTAAGCTTAAGCCCAGCATCTACATAAGTATTTATAAAGTGTTTCAAATATACCACATACGCTCCCAGTCAAGTTGCCATTAGTGATGTTAAGGTCATTGTAGTGCTATGGGCTTTAACTAAACTTACAGCACTGTTGGGGAATCTAATTTAATTGAGACACACTCTAATTTGGATTACATTTTTTTCTAATTGAATTCCTCATGCCTTATATTTTCACATAGTTGTTAGTGTATAAATTATTAATTTAGTCACTTTGTTTGATTATATTTTTTCTGGCATTGCTCATCAGCGCTAACATGTTTAAATATTGGTCTCAGTGGTTGCTTAAAGCAAAGTTGTGTAGGAGGGAACCCCCCCCCAACGACCCAAATCTAATAAAAATGCTGCTTTGTTTAAATTGTTTCATGACACAAATGTGGACGTTGTGTCTGACCACTTCTGTCTAATAGTTTTAGTACTATCATTATTCAGTCTTTTCAGGGAGATTAAACGGAGGGAGTCTGCAATGCTCTTGGAGGTGATCAATTTTCCTGGGCTTCCATACCTCTTGCTATGCCTATCTGGACCTGGGCTACTCATAGCGGGGTCTGTGCCCTTGTGCCAGCCTGCAAACTCCTAGTGGCCTGTGGCAGACACTGGGAGTAAACGTTCAGAAACTCTGACAGCAGTTTGACAGAATCATTTTCATTTTATGTTTGCTCAATAAAATTAGAAAGAGGGCTTGCATTTTGTATTTTTTGCTTTTTCATTTCATTTTCCTAGTAATTTACCACTACCGTATATGACGAAAGTGTCAGTCTGTAGCAAATTGGAAAAAGAAAACACAAAGCATGGTCCTTTCCCACAGATAGAGGAGCACTGATCTAAATCATAAGACATATCTGGCAAAAGACGATCCCAGGTAATGTGTAATTGAAAGTAATCAATAAAAAGGAAAGCATTCTCATCTAGCTCTACGCATTTCATAAATACAACTCGAGCTAACATTACTGCCTGGAAGCATCTGTGTACAGATTAGGAGCATTTGTCTGTGTGAAATTTTCTGTTGCTTGTGAACCTGCCTAAGGGTTGGGGTAGGGGGTGATTTCTGGCTAGGAACTTTGTCATAGTGTGTTGGCTAAACTGGCATCTTCTTAAATACCACAATTGTCTCCTGACTGGCTCCCTGTTTCCATTCTATCCTCCACACTGTTGCCAAAGTAACAATCTTAGGAAAATGCAAAATTTTGTCATATTACCCTGATGCTTAAAAACCTTCAGGGATTTTCCCATTATCCATAGGATGGAGTTCAAATTCTTTAGCCTCCTGTACCAGGTATTTCATGGTCTGGTCCTAGTTTATTTCTCCAGTCTATGCATCTTCTTTTGTTCACCTCCTTGACTCCTCCTATCTTTGAAAAGCCTTATCAAGTGTTATTTTATCTATAAAACCTTTTCTAAACTTTCCTCCTGAGACCCCCCACCCAGGTAGAACTGACTCCTCCCTTCTTCATGATGCCCACCAGTTTCCGGGACTGCAACAAGCATCTTTATTGAGTTTGGAAATCAAATTAGGCCAAAGCCAAAGATTCACTATCCTGTTCTCAGATTGAAAATTAGATGTTGAGGGCTGGTTTTTGAAGCTATTTGGAGGGGAGGCACAATGGATATTGAACTCTGATGAAGTTCTTAGAAGATTGTGGAGAAGGGAGTGGGACAGGTGCCCAACCACAGACTCTTCTAAGGGACAGTGAATGCAAAGGGCCTATGCCCCTGCTGCAGTAGTTCCCTGAGGAAGGCAGAGTTACTCAATTGCGTAACTAGATTATGATTTGGTTCACTAAGCTAGGCATCTGGCTGTTTACTGAATGACATTCTAACTGGCCCAAAGAACATCCTTCAGTGGGTGCAGACCGGTTTTTACTTTCATGACACATTTTAATTAATTTAGTGCACCGTCTTTTAGATAACTAGGTTAAGAAGTTGTGCAGGAAGTTTCAAGTGGTTCATTTAAATGCAATGTCTTGGTTGTGCAGAGGTAAAGATCTATATGTACGTTCTACTTATTCTATACCAGTAGATTTAGAATTTGGCAAAAGGCAGTCTGATATATGGAAAGAAGAGCCCTCACTATAGGCACTTTTTGTTTTTATTTTATTTTATTTTGTTTATCTTATTTTATGGATTTAACAAACCATTACTTGTTCAAAACCCAGTCGATGGATATATTTATTACAATAGCTTGGTTTATCGCTGATGCTAGAATATATTAAGCAAAAAATATGTTCAAGGTGAATTAGCTTTGTATGGCTGCTCAGATGGCAGAGTTTTTCACTTGGATCTCAGTTGGATATACATGACCAGTTGGTTTAATCCCTTGATTTTTTTTTTTAAATGAAGAATCTGAGTGCATAGAGGTAAAATAGATTGTCTGAAGTTACACAGCTATTTATTGGTTGGGCTAAACCTATAACCCAGATGATAACCATATTTCCTGAACAAACATCAGGATATATGGCTTGACAAAGGCTATTTTCTGATTTATAAATTTATTAATAAGCAAAGTCTTTCAAAGTTATCATATTTTGTACCACATTAAACAGAACCTTCACTGTTGACAAGAAAGTGAGATGGAGTGTGTCCTAGTTTATGTGGTTCTCATGGACTCAACAGCCTAGAAGGAAGATGTCCAACTCATGATCTCTGGCTGGACGTTTACGTGTCTCTTGAGTCCTTGGTGTAATTTCCTGATTCTGTTCACCTGCCTTTTCCCAGCAGTTCTTCTCTGTCAGGACCCTCATCTGACATGGAGCAAGTTATGTTGCCAAATTGCCACTCTGTGTTTGAGTGTCTTGCATAGAGCATAGAGAGTTGGGAAAAAGAAAACACAAGGAATGGAGAGGCACGGACCTGTAGTGGGCAGGCAAGCTGCCCACGGAAGTTTATGTGCTCCCTTTCCATTGTATAGAGTTATTCCTGGAAAGCCATAGAGCCCTGAACTACCTTTCCTAGTTCTAACTCCCTAACCTCCACCCACCCTCTACCCTCCCTTGCTTTACATATACATGTGGCCACCTGACTTGTCTTCCTCAGTGGAATAGGAGTGAGAGTGATACACTATCTTTAGGTCACTGCTTTAGGCTCTCTTTCCTTTCTGCTAGCTGGATGCCCTAGGGAATGGCAAAGCCAAAGATGGAGGTAATCCAGGTCCCTGAACCTCTACACAGAGATCTGCCTGCTAACTGGGAAGAATTCCCTCACACTTTTAGATGAGCAAAAAATAAACTTCAAATGTGTTTGAGTCCTTACACATTTTGGATTTGCTAGAGCAGCCAATATTCCCCTAAATAAAACAGAGCCTCTGGTTCTAAAGGGTTTTGTTTTCACTTTGAAGGTAGACAGTCATTTAAAAATTAGTCATATGTATTTTTACAGGATATTTAATTTAACTGAGCACTCTAAGTGTTCAGAGAGGTCTCAATTTTCCCTGAGAGATTAATAAAGCAAAATAAATTGAAACACTTGATGAACATCTAATAAACAAATTACTTACTTGTCTAAATTTTGCTGATATCATGCAGTTCACTTCCAAATAAATTCACCTTTAATTTTAATATCCTTGTATGGAGGTGAAGGATGTTGTTCTTTGGATATAGACTGTAATTTTTATATTTTATGCTCATTCTACAATTGTATTTTTTTATACTTCGCCTTTTTCCAAGAGTTTGCAATGACTTATAAAACATGACTTAGCAACAAGGCTAAGAGAGTAGAAAAGCAGAATATAGAGAAAAGGACAGAGGAAATATATGAACTGTAACTATTCATGTGGCTGCTGTGATTGAGTTTCAACACTATGTCTAAACTTCTATGCAGGCTGGGTTAGAGGGATGCATGATAAATTGCAAATTAGCCCTCAGAAAGGAGGAAGGGCGCTCATCTCTTAGGGGAGGCAAAGATTTTCTGGTACCAAAGTCTCAAAAACAAAACAAAACAAAAAAATGATCCTCAATGTTTTCATCTCAGGAATAGGAGGTACCAAGAGTGAAATCATAATAGAACTTTTTAAACTCTCCAACTTAGTTTTGGGAAATGAATTTTTGATGGTATTGAAAAGGAAAGAAGCTTTTAGGCCAAATAATCACAGAAAACCTTTTGTTTATTTTTACTTTCCCTATATCTTAACCCCTGGGGACTTAGGTATAGCTTGTAGATGACAATCTTTGATATGTCCACTTACAAAAAATAATTTTTTTTTGGTTCAGGATGGGTAAACTCTGGACCAAATTGCTGGTTTGATTTTAAAAGCATTTTGAACAAATGGTGTCATTAGGTGAATTGACATTTGAAGGTGATTATCTTCCTTGGAAGGGAATTTGGTTTTTTCAGTGTGTGAGCTTGGAGTTCTCACAGACTGAGTGCTCTTAGGTTGGGATTTCTAAGGAAGTCCCTCTATATTTTAGCACAAGCAACTCAACTTAGACATTTTCAGATATAGGTCTTTCTCAATTTTGATTTCATGTGCTCAAAGAATATTGCAGCTGGAGGTTGTCTCATTAGGTATCACTTTTTGATGACAAGACTGAGGCCCAGACTAGGTACATGATCAGCCAGTGGCCCTTCAGGTAGTGAAGAGAGCTGAAATAAGGACCCTAATCTCCTGATGCTTAGCTTGTTTCTACTGTGTAATAGATGCTTCTTTTAAGTACTAGTTTGATGCTATTCAATTTAATGCACTAAGTATTTACTAAATGTCAGTGATAGAAAGCACCCCCCCTTGAAGTATTTCTAAACTCCTTAGAATTTTTACTTATTTCCATATTTTCTTAAACTCTAGCTGTTTCCATAAAATATAGGTAGGCAGTGCAAAAGATAGTGAAAATATCAAAATAAAATGAAGAATTAAAATACTAATCTCTAATAAGATGATGTTATGTTCCAGACGGGTGATACAGTGTATCATCCTTCCCACTCTCTGAAGATTTCAAAGCACTTAACTGTACCTTACAACTCATAAAGCCATGTGCTGAATCAGACATTGGATGTTATAACTTTATTCTTATTATTTATTTAATACCATCAAGGGAGTTGGTTCTCAGTGGGAACTGATAGCTCTAAAAGGATAAAAACTTTCTTTCAATGTTCTGAAAGGACAAGTACCATTCAGCCAATACATCTCTTCCAAAGATAATCAATGATAATGTAGGAAGAGGAATGCATGTCATTCATAAAAATCTTCCTGAATGAGTAAACAAATAATTTCAAAAAGTCTTTGTAAGTTTATGTTGGTTTGATCTGGTGTACACTGCCTTACACGATAAAGGTGTTTATGGAATTGGAGTAATTAACATAAGAGTAATAAACAGATCGTCTTTTTGGCCCTGGCTCCCTTTCAAAATGAATGATCGACTTTTAATTTGTAGAGCTGAGTATGCCATCTAAAATTTTTCATATTCAGAATTAAACTTTCAACCATTTCTAAAACGACAGAAGCAAATGACATAGATGCCGTTTTGAGAAATGATAGCCTACACTGATCAAAGCTACTATGAGCTTTTCAGGTGTGTAAGACAGGCTCACATTTGTGTAAGGTTTCAATCACTTGCTTTAAAGGTGAACACATCATTGTTTTGGTGCTGCCTAAAGTTCTACCTCAAAAGCAGAACTCTAGTAGGTTCATTAAAGCAGATGGAGATCCCTGGGCAGGAGATTTCAGACTCATTTCTTTATCATGCAAATTGCACAGGCTGTGCTGGGGTGAGGGGGTTAATGACTATTAACTGATAATAACAGGTTCCAGCCTCTTCTATCATTTATTCTGTTAGTGAGGGAGAAAGGAGAAAGACTGAGGAGGGGTCAGTGAAGAAATAACTTTGGCTTTATAATTTGGGCTTATTTCACTGGTAGTATTTTAAAAACAGGAATAAACAGATGAAAATATAAAGTTACCCAAAATTGTATCATCTAAAGATAACACTATTGACATTTTGCTCTATATAGCATTTAACACAATTAACATATGCTCTATGCAATACAGTTTAACATTTTTTTCTTCCAAAATTGTACCATGTTATATATGCTATTTTAAATATGTTGTTCGTTTAACCTCATGAATTTCCTCCAAGTCAGTTATTAATGGCATCATATTCCATCTTTCACTGTTGTACCATCATTTATGTAACAAAACCTTCAGTTTTTGGATATTTGAACTGTTTTAAATTTTTTTGTTAAAATAAAAAATGCTGTGATAAGCATCTCCCTCTGTATATCTTTGTCCAATTAGTTCTTAAGATAGATTGCTAGAAGTAAGTTGTTACGTGAAAGGGAATACAACTCTTTACGGTTATTTTAAAAACTTCCTTGCAGATACCAATGTATACGCTCTGTGGATGTATGAAATTCCCTTTCCCTCCAAATCTTGAAAATACTGTAATTTTCCCAATCTTTATCAACTTGAAAGACTGTACAGATCTCATTTTTAATTGCTGTTCTTTGATTACCAAAGATCAAATAAATTGAGTATTTCCTTAATGTGTTTATTGGCATTTTCTATTTCTTCTTTTTGATTGCTTATTTATGTCAATTTTGTGTTCTACTAATGTATATATCTTTTTCTTAGTGATTTTAAAACACCCTTTGATATTAAGGACAGGGACTCTTCATCTGTCATATACGCTGCAAATATTTTTTTCAAGTTTTCTGTTACACTTTTAATTTTTTTGATGGTGATTTTTTGGTATGTAGACAGCTTTCTTTTTAATGTAATTATATCTTTCCATTTTTTCTTTCTCTCTTTTCTTTCCTTCCTTCTTCTTTCTCCTCCTCCTCCTTCTTCTCTACCTCCCCCTCCCCCTATCTTTCTCCTTCCCCCTCCCCTTCCTACTCCTCCTCCTTTTCTTTTCTTCTTCTTTTGGATGTCATGCTTGGAAAGATTTTATCCATCCCAACATTTAAAAATATTTCCCTATGATCATTTAATGCTTTTAGTTTTTATATTTAAATTTTAAACTATTCTGAGTTGTTTTACACATAGAAACTGTCATAAAGAATAATATAAGAGAAACAGTGTACATAGTGGTTGAGAGCTGAGCCTGATTTCATTAGTGTGGTGGTTTGAAAATAAGTCCACAATTTTTTTGATACTTCTTATCATAAGGTGGAGCCTAATTCCCCTTTCCTTGAGTATGGGCTGAATTTAGTCACTTGCTTGTAATGAGTAGATATTGTAGAAACAATGGAGTGTGTCTTCTGATACTAGGTCATGAAAGACACTGAAGCTTTTCTCTCTCTGTCTCTCGAATTTCTCCCTTTGTGGGAGTTTGTCATGCCATAAGCACACTCAATCAACTCCATGTAATGAGGAACTGAGGCCTTCTCCTAGCAGTAGTGGGGAAGCCAGTGGAGACTTTTACCCAACAGGTACATGAGTCAGGTTGGAAGTGGATCCTCTAGCCCCATTAAGCCTTTACATGACCACAGCTGACATGTTGGTGCAACACGATGACAGACACCAAGGTTGAACCAGTCAACTAAGCTGCTTCTGGATTCCTGACTCAGAATCCTTGTGAGGTAAGAAATGTTTGTTGGTTAGGACTGCTAAATTTGGGGGCAATTTTTTAATGCAAAAATAAATACTAACACAATTATTCTTTTCAATTTTGGGGGGGGGGATTCTTTCCCATTTGTCCTTTTACAAGAACATGGTTTTGTCTTATTCCAAAACTTTTTAGAGGGTTTTAATTGATAGCACATCATATTTCTAAATCATTTGGGGCCAATTGATAATTCATATGAGCTTTTCTTTTCTTTTTAAATTTACATATAATGTATTATTAACCCCAGGGGTACAGGTCTGTGAATCGTCAGACTGACACACTTCACAGCACTCACCATAGCACATACCCTCCCCAGTGTCCATAACCCAAACCCCTCTCCCTACCTCTACCCCCCCCGGCAACCCTCAGTTTGTTTTGTGAGATTAAGAGTCTCTTATGGTTTGTCTCCTCCTAATCCCACCTTGTTTCATTTTTCCTTCCCTACCCTCCAAACCCCCAACTCTGCCTCTCAAATTTCTCGTATCAGGGAGATCATATGATAATTGTCTTTCCCCAATTGACTTATTTCGCTCAGCATAATACCCTCTAGTTCCATCCACATTATTGCAAATGGCAGTATTTCATTTCTTTTGATGGCTGCATAGTATTCTATTGTATATATATACCACATCTTCTTTATCCATTCATCTGTTGATGGACATCTAGGTTCATTCCATAGTTTGGCTATTGTGGACATTGCTGCTGTAAACATTAGGGTGCTTGTGCCCCTTTGGATCACTACATTTTTATCTTTAGGGTAAATACCCAGTAATGTGATTGCTGGGTCATAGGGTAGCTCTATTTTCAACTTTTTGAGGAACCTCCATGCTGTTTTCCAGAGTGGCTGCACCAGCTTGCATTCCCACCAACAGTGTAGGAGGGTTCCTCTTTTTCTGCATCCTCACTAGCATCTGTTGTTTCCTGACTTGTTAATTTTAGCCATTCTGACTGGTGTGAGGTGGTATCTCACTGTGGTTTTCATTTGTATTTCCCTGCTGCCGAGGGATGTGGAGCACTTTTTCATGTATCTGTTGACCATTTGGATGTCTTTTTGGCAGAAATGTCTGTTCATGTCTTCTGTCCATTTCTTGATTGGATTATTTGTTCTTTGGGTGTTGAATTTGGTAAGTTCTTTATTGATTTTGGATACTAGCCCTTTATCTGATGTGTCATTTGCAAATGTCTTCTCCCGTTCTGTTGGTTGCCTTTTGGTTTTGTTGACTGTTGCCTTTGCTGTGCAAAATCTTCTGATCTTGATGAAGTACCTAGTGTTCATTTTTGCCCTTGCTTCCCTTGCCTTTGGCGATGTTTCCAAGAAGAATTTGCTGTGGCTGAGGTCGAAGAGGTTGCTGCCTGTGTTCTCCTCAAGGATTTTGATGAATTCCTGTCTCACTTTGAGGTCCTTCATCCATTTGGAGTCTATTTTTGTGTGTGGTGTAAGGAAATGGTCCAGTTTCATTTTTCTGCATGTGGCTGTCCAATTTTCCCAATACCATTTGTTGACAAGACTGTCTTTTTTTTCCATTGGACATTCTTTCCTGCTTTGTCAAAGATTAGTTGACCATAGAGTTGAGGGTCTATTTCTGGGCTCTCTGTTCTATTCCATTGATCTATGTGTCTGTTTTTGTGCCAGTACCGTATTGTCTTGATGATGACAGCTTTGTAATAGAGCTTGAAGTCTGGAATTGTGATGCCACCAACTTTGGTTTTCTTTTTCAACATTCCAGTGGCTATTCAAGGTCTTTTCTGGTTCCATATAAATTTTAGGATTATTTGTTCCATTTCTTTAGAAAAAAAAAGGATAGTATTTTGATAGGGATTGCATTAAATATGTGGATTGCTTTAGGTAGCATAGACATTTTCACAATATTTTTTCTTCCAATCCATGAGCATTGAACATTTTCCCATTTCTTTGTGTCCTCTTCAATTTCTTTCACGAGTACTTTATAGTTTTCTGAGCACAGATTTTTTGCCTCTTTGGTTAGGCTTATTCCTAGGCATCTTATGGCTTTGGTAGCAATCGTAAATGGGATTGACTCCTTAATATCTCTTTCTTCTGTCTTGTTGTTGGTGTATAGAAATGCAACTGATTTCTGTGCATTGATTTTATATCCTGACACTTTACTGAATTCCTGTACAAGTTCTAGCAGATTTGGAGTGGAGTCTTTTGGGGTTCCCACATAAAGTATCATATCATCTGCAAAGGGTGATAGTTTGAATTCTTTGCTGATTTGGAAGCCTTTAATTTCTTTTTGTTGTCTGATTGCTGAGGCTAGGACTTGTAGTACTGTGTTGAATAGCAGTGGTGATAATGGACATCCCTGCTGTGTTCCTGACCTTAGTGGAAAAGCTCTCAGTTTTTCTCCATTGAGTATGATATTTTCAGTGGGTTTTTCACAGGTGGCTTTGATGATACTGAGTTATGTACCCTCTGTCCCTATACTTTGAAGAGTTTTGATCAAGAAAGCATGCTTTACTTTGTGAAATGCTTTCTCAGCATCTATTGAGAGTATCATGTGGTTCTTGTTCTTTCTTTTATTAATGTGTTGTATCACATTGATTGATTTGTGGATGTTGAACCAACCTTGCAGCCCTGGAATAAATCCCACTTGGTCATGGTGAATAATCCTTTTAATGTACTGTTGAATCCTATTGGCTAGCATTTTGGTGAGAATTTTCGCATCTGTGTTCATCAAGGATATTGGTCTGTAGTTCTCTTTTTTGATGGGATCCTTGTCTGGTTTTGGGATCAAGGTAATGCTGGCCTCATAAAATGACTTTGGAAGTTTTCCTTCCATATCTATTTTTTGGAACAGTTTCAGGAGAATAGGTATTAATTTTTCTTTCAGTGTTTGGAAGAATTCCCCTGGGAAGCCGTCTGGCCATAGTCTCTTGTTTTTTGTGAGGTTTTTGAAGACTACTTCAATCTCCTTACTGGTGACCCATTGGTTATGGGTCTTTTCACATTCTCTACTTCTTCCTGGTTCAGTTTTGGTAGTTTATCTGTCTCTAGGAATGCATCCATTTCTTCCAGATTGTCCAGTTTGCTGGTGTACAGTTGCTCATAATTGTTCTTATAATTATTTGTATTTCCTTGGTGTTGGTTGTGATCTCTCCTCTTTCATTTATGATTTTATTCATTTGGGGCCTTTCTCTTTTCTTTTTGATAAGTCTGGCCAGTGATTTATCAATCTTATTAATTCTTTCAAAGAATCAGCTCCTATTTTCATCGATTTGTTCTACTGTTCTTTTGGTTTCTATTTCACTGGTTTCTATTCTGATTTTTATTATTTCTCTTCTCCTGCTGGGTTTAGGCTTTCTTTGCTGTTCTTTCTCCAGCTCCTTTAGGTGTAGGGTTAGGTTGTGTACTTCAGTCCTTTCTTGTTTCTTGAGAAAGTCTTGTGTTGCTATATAGTATACTCTCGGGACCGCCACATATATATATATATATATATATATATATATATATATATATATATATATATATATATTATAGAAGAAACTACCTCCCAAAATTTTAAAGAAAGAAAAACTTATATATATACACACAAAAATAAGGGTAGACATGATGAAGGGATAGAATATGACTGTAAAGATGAAAATTTTAAAAAAGTTCTAAAAAAGGAATTGATAAAATAAGTTGGTTGGGAAAAGAACGAAAAAGAAAGTGAAGACAATTTGCTCAGGCTGGAGACTAGAATAAAGCCCTGTGCTAGATTTAGGGTATATTTTGATCTATTAGAGGAAGTTGTATCCCAAAATTTTTTAGAAGAAAAAATTCTATATATATACAAAAAATAATGTTAGACACAATGAAGGATAAAATATGACTATAATAATGAAAAAAATTAAAAGACTTTTTAAGAAACGTATTGTTAAGATAAACTAAAGTTAAAAAAACTTTAAAAGAGGAAAAGTTAAAAAAATTAGAATAAGAAAAAAAATTAAAAAAATTTAATTAACTTTGCAAGATTAAAGAATCATGGGGAGAAAGCCATGTATTCCATGCTTTGCTTTTCCCTCCTCAGGAATTTCGCTGTTCTTGGTCAGTGAGCTTGGTCTTGGCTGGATGTTCTTGCTGATCTTGTGGGGGAGGGGCCTGTTGCAGTGATTCTCAAAAAAATGTCTTTGCTGGAGGTGGAATTGCCCTGCACTTGCCAGGGGCCAGGCTAAGTAATCTGCTCGAGTTTGCTCTCAGGAGCTTTTGTTCCCTGAACACTTTCCGTAGAGCTCTGGAGGTTGGGAACGAAAATAGCAGCCTCCCAATCTCCGCCTGGAGTTGCTGAGAGCTCTGGGGCCCCACTCCTCAGAGAAAAGCACTCAGTCCGCGCCGCGCTCTGAGCTCACATGGCCTGTGACCGAGTATTTTTGTCTCTGGCACACGGCCCCATTTGGAGTCTCCAAACCCAGCAGATTCTTGCCTCCAGAGAAGGAAGGTGAGTCTCCCCGGAAAGTGGTTGATTTTCTGATCTCCTGTTGAGTTTGTAGATGTTCAGAATGGTTTGATAACTATCTAACTGAACTCCTGTATCCTGATGTCATCTCAGTCTGCCACACCTCTGCCATCTTGACTCCTCCAAGCTTTTCTGATACAAGAACATTATATTCCATATAAATTACATAAGACATTTATGTGCCTCAAAAATTTAGAGTTTTCTTTATGCATATTTCTTATGAGGTTTATTATTAACTATTGCATGTTTTTATTGGTATTGCAAATGGGAATAATTTCTACTTGGTTATTGTTTATTTGATTATTATTTGTATGCAAGAATTAAATTGATTTTTCTACGTTTATCCAGTAATGTACTATTTAATTGGATTCTATTGTTAGTTTTCATTGTTTTTCCATTTTATTTTTTGGGGTTTCTATATATACACACACTGATCTGCTATTCTTTTTAAAGTGAACTTAATGATACTGAGCAGAGAAACAAAAATGTGTGTGTGTATGTGCGTGTGTATCATGTTCATGATGATAGGATGCCAAGAATTTGAAAAGAAATAAAAAGTAAGTAGCTATGCTTTATTCATTTCATTCTGCATTATTTAGCATAGCTATCAGGACATGGAAGTTGCTATGTGGATGCCAGTTAAGTGAATGAGTGAATGAATGATCTGCCCTCCTCCTAGCTTGGTTTCCTCAGTCCTGCCTTAATGTCCCTCTATGAGGTAGCTCATCACAAGGTCCTACCAATGTTCTGAGCTGAGCCCATGTTGGATATGATATCGGACAAGTCCTCAGAATACTACTAATGTGACTAAATAAGTAAGTACATTACTTACCCTCAAAGACCTAATGATCTCTCTTGGCAGACAATATAAATACAAATGCAATCATGAGAGAATAGTTTAATGTTAGAATGTGGTACATCCCTGGACACCCCGTGGCTGGTATGAATAGTGAACATACTCCTTATCTGAGCAATGTTTATGTAAAATATTCTGGGCTTACACCAAATCAGGGAGGGTATGTAACAAAGCAGTGTTTGAGAGGGAGTAAAGATCCTACATGAATAAGTGTATTGGGTGCCCAGTCTAAAGGACAAGAAGAGGCACAAAACCTCAAGGAGAGGCCAAATAATCCAAAAACTAGATTGACAGTTTCATCAAGAACATGTTGGGACAAATGTCTTAAAAGCAAAGTGGTGGTAATATAGGGATTCAGCACTTACCTAGTAATGTCTGATGCATGACTGGGAGTGGGACTGGCTATAGGGCACTTGAAGGAACTTCAATGGGTTGGGATGAACCCACTAAGAGAGAATGTGTAACTCAGAGGAGAGAAACAAGTCATGGGTTCTGTAGGCCAAGGTAAGGAATGAGATTTTTCTCAAGATGCAAGGGAAATCAATGGAGGGTTTTCAATTAGGGTTGACATGGCTTATTTTTTTAACACAAATCTTCTGTTCACAGCATGGAACCTGAATGGGGTCAGGGGACAAGCATGGGATTTGAAAGAATTAGTAGGAGAACATCACAGTGAGCTGGAGAGAGGTGGTTGGTTGTGGGCTGGAACAGAAAGCTGGTGGTAGAGATGAAGTGGTAACCACTGAAGCCTATTTGGAGATAATCAGACAAAAAACATTCTCCAGTTAGGACTTAGTCAACTGACTTCTTTGTCATTCCAGTGAAGACTAAAGAGCTCAAACTGGAGGTGAGAATACTCCAACAATCTGGGTGCTTTGGTCATCTGAGTGGAATTTTGTGGGTGCATTAAAGGTAGTTCAAGCATTGGGAAGGAGAGTTGATGGCTCTGTGAATAAAGTTTTCAGTGCTAACAAGTTTTGCTTTTTCAATCCTTAAGTATATTTTATTAATTATAATATAAAGTAAATTTGTCATAATAAAAATACTTATTTCTGATAGTTATAAGATAACCCGATGCAAAAACTTAAGGTGGACTTTATATAATTCATTTTATCTGCTTAGCAAACATTACAGGAGAATGTCTTTTAAGTAAATGCATAACCATGCTTAGAAATTTAGAAATTTTATGACCTGTTTTTAAAATATTTTTCATCTTAATTTTTTCCTTTTAATTCTAATATATTCTGTAAAAAACTATTACTGCTTTCCTGCCTGTGGTTTAGCCTATTATAAATCTGGTTAAATTAATGCGAAGTTAATGGCTATATTTTAGAGTAACCTCTTGAAATGTAATAACTTTATTGGAACAAAACTATTTTTTTGCCAAAATTATGTGGAACTAATGAAAAATTAATTGCTTTATAAAATGCTGGCTTTTATCTAAAACTAATAATTCCTGTACATCTCTTAATCCTCCTGCAAACAGTTGGCAGGAAATAAAATCTAAGTTTACCAGTTCAAATTCCCTAAGATCCTCAGAGTCATTTTTATTTTTGCATGATCCAACCTTTTAACTTTTTCACAACTTTAATCTTAAAAAAACAGATTTCTAATTAAATTCAGGCCTCTCATTCCCCTAAAGGGGAGTTAAAAACACCAAGTCTAACTCAGACTTGGGACCTGTGAGCTAGTACTTTTCCTTTCTTTACAGTTCACGTTGGCATTTTTATATGTCTCCCTCTAATAAAATGTAATGATTTTTATCTTTTAAGTTGATGCCTGGGACTATGCCTTTTATCTGCTGTTTACTGTGTTTCAACCCACAAATAAATCATGCAACAAAACAATTACTTAATCCTGTGTTTTATTTGGAAACATATTTAAGGATAGATACAGAAAAAAAATCACTCTATGACTGAATTTCTCACACTTTTATGCTTTTACATCACATTTGGACACTATCAAGGTGTCCTATCAATAACAACTGTACGTAGGAGCCACATTTGGAGATTTTTAAAAGTTCATGCTTTTTTTTGGTTAGGCAATGTTCAGATAACCCCCCCAGCCTCGCCTTTGTCATTAGCACTTGCCATGATTCTACTGTTTTACTAATAATTCATTCTAGTGTGTAACTATTTAGCAGGAAGAGTATTAATCCCCAGCTACATGGCAACATGTGATTATTTTATTAACTGTTTTATGCTTAACCATTCTTTCTGTCTTCGCTTAGTAGCAGAAGCTTTCTTAACACTCTGAAAGAGAAAAATAAAACATTGCCCAACCTAATTTGTTTATTAAGTAAGCTCTTTTAGCATGAAAGGGAAAAAGTCCAAATTTCAAAACAGGTTTGGAGAATGCGATATGTGTGTTATCGAGAAACATTCTCCTCCACAGATTTCTCCCCTTGAAAATGTTTTTTTTTTTTATATATACAGAGAATGGACCCTCGTTTCTTAGGTTAATTACTGGAATATGATGAGGTTTGGTTGCATTTTTAGTAATTTCCGGATTCTATTCCAGGACATTTGGGATAGAGCCCAAGAGCTTAGCATGTTTTCCTTTTTTCATGGTAAAATTGTGCAAATATGCATTAGAGTGTGAAAACAAACAGTCTAATACATTTTTGCAAAGCTCTTTATGTTTACTGTTTATTGCAGATACCAGATCCTAATTAAAATGCGCCAACAAAAGCCAAGATACAAAGAACAAAGATATAACGGAACTTCATCTTTATAAAATATTTGTGATTAATCCGGGGGGATGTATGGCCTCACAGCACTGCAGTGGAATTCTGAAAGCCTTCTTCACCCACACCAGGGAGGTAATAGAATTTAGGATTGTCTGGTGGTTCTAGAAAGACAAACCAGGCCATGGTTGTTTTGGGGGTGCTATATACTTCTTACAGAGGGTCTAATAATTCTTTAATTCAAGATTTTGATTTCTTATCAGTAAACATTAAAATGAATAGCAACCAACTTCAAAGAAGTAACCCAAAGAAGAAGCATTAAAAGCATATTTTGCAGAGGTAGATGGATTTAGATTTGTGTGTGGGTTTTTTTTTTTTTTTCAGTTGACATTTTCTGTATGAGTGCGAGAGAGATTACTTTTTGTTTTTTGTACATTTAAGAGAATTAAAAAGGTCAATGGAAATATGAAGGACGGGGCACCTGGTTGGCTCTGTCAGTTAAGCGTCTGACTCTTTGTTCCAGCTCATGTCACGATCTCAGGGTGGTGAGATGGAACCTAGCCCCTGGCTCCCCATTCGTATGGGGTCTACTTAAGATTCTCTCTCTCTCTCTGCCTCCTCTGCCCCTTCCCCTGCTTGTGTGTGAGCACTCTCCCTCTCTCAAATAAAGATAAGATGAATAAAATCTATTTAAAAAAGAAGAAATATGAAGGACAATGTCACAGTGTCAATTAATGGAAAGGATAGGGATTTGGAGTCACAAGAACCTGAATCTGAGTCACTACTCTACTTTATAGTTTTTTTGATCTTGAAACTTGTGATCTTTAACTTCTTGGAGTCTCGGTTTCCTCATCTCTAATATGGAGATAATAATAGTGTGACGTTATGGAGTTGCGAGAATTAAAAAGGTAAGCGAGGTAACACACTCATCTTGTTAGATGCAAATACTCTTATTTCTTCAGAAGGAGGTGCATACAACAACTTGTGCAGTGAGGTTGAAGAAAAGTTCTAGCAGATGAGGATCTAGCAGATGAGGAATGTGAAACATCACTTTACCCTTGCTCTATTTTGTTTGCATTTAAAATTTTCTCTTGAAGCTTTTATTTCCTATTTATTTATTATAGGAGGGCAGATTGCCAGAGAAAGGTACTCTGTATTTTTTTCAAATGGAAAAATCTTGGGAAAGTCCTTTATGTACTGCAGTAGTTTTCATAGTGTGATCCTTGATGAGTTGTTTCAGGATCACCTGGGAACTTGTTAGAAATGCAAATTCTTGGGCTTCACCCCTCAGACCTACTGAATCTGGTAATGGAGTCCTGTAATCTGTATTCCAACAATTTCTGTAGGTGATTGGAATGTATATTAAATTTTGAGAACCTCTGATGTATCTAATTTTTTTGGCCTTCCTTTCTCTGTAATAGCAGCCTTAATAATGCACAAGTCCCAACATTCACGGAGATCTTCCCTGTGTATAACTATCTTGAGGGATGGTATATTATAGTTTTTAAGAACATAGGACCTATATCTCAGCTCATTACTGATTAGCTCTGTGTTTTTGGGCAAGATAGTTGTCTCTGTGCCTCAGTTGCCTCTACTGTAAGATGGAGAAAGTAATAGTATCTAGCTCACAGAAATTTTGTGAGAATGTAAAACACTTAGGACAGTGCCAGACAAATAGAAAGCTCTGAAGAAATATGGGCTATTATTTTGTTATCTAGTGAATATAGAGGACATTGCAAATATAGAGAATTAGCAAACTAACCAGCCTATGAAGTGTGGAATCTCAAATTGCGGCATATATTTTCTGTCATCATTATTTTTTTTAACAAAGATTTGTTGTCAGCTCAGTACAAGCCAGGTATTGTGAATGATAGTAGAGATAGGGTAGAGCTTAAGAAAGATTTGATCTCTGCCTGTGTTATGCTTAGAAGGAGAGAGAAGCATTGAAAAATAATTTTGCAAGTAATTAATTAGCCACAATTGTGATGAGTGCTTTGAAGGAAGAGAATAGCATACTATGAGAGTGTTTAATTGGTAACCTTGACTCAGCATATAGTGGGTGGTTGTGGAGGGTCAGTGAAACTTCTCTCAGAGAATCTGAGGCTGAACCCTGAAGGATGAGTGGGAGTTTGACAAGCAAAGAAGGGTGTGAGGCAAGCATCCCAGGGAAAGAGAATGGCATATGCAAAGACCCTGAAGTGGGTAGGACCTTGGTGCTTTGGAGTAGCTGAAAAAGGCCAGTGTGGTTTGGGTAAGGGGCAAGACAAGACTGAATTATCCCCATGGCGATGGATAGCTATTGAGGGATTTAAGCAAGGCAGTGACATTTGTTTTTAGAAAGCCCCCTCTAGCAAAGTGGGAAAAATGAACTGGACGGGTCAGAGATACTGCAAGGACAGTGGTGGCTACAGCTGTAATCCAGCGGAGAGGGGATTCTGGAGGAGATGGAGAGAGGCTAGTGGAATTTGGGGATTGTGGATTTGGTGACATATGGGGTATGACACAGAGGGAGATACCAAGTGTGTGTTCCCAGGGCTACTGACATTCGGTTTCTTCAATAAGAAGCACATAGAAGGAGCAGGTTTACTGGAAGATCATAAATTCAGTGGAGCCTATAGAGCATCAAAGGAAGAATTTAGACAAGACAGTTGGTTATATGATGTCAGAGAGCTGGAGACCTATCCAGTAAAGTGGTACATATAGAATTGTGCATATAAAGTTGGTACATATAGAGTAAGTGAATCAATGGGAATGGATAAGCTTATCCAGGCAGACTTTAGACAAGAAGTTCTAAGATCAAGTGTGACAAAACACTGGCATTTACAAGTGAAGTAGAGGAGGACCAGGCCTTAAAGGGGGAAATGCCAGACAGGTAGAAGACCAGACTGGGATGTCACAGAAGCTAAGGGTGAGAGGGCTTCACCATGGAGGAGGGAGTCAATGGGGCCAAGCATGACAGGAACTGAAAAGTTACTATGGGATTAAGCTAAAGAAAGGTTCCTGGCAAGCTTAGTAAGAACAGTATTTGAGGAAAAGTATCTTATGGAATAGATGGGAAATGAGGAAATGGAAATCATAAAGTTAGACAGTTTTGGCTGGGCAGGAGCAAACAGAAATAAGATGATAATTTCAGGGTGATATGTAGCAGAAGGGGGATGGTTATATATAGAGGAGAGAGTTGAATACATTTTAAAAATGGCAGGGAGAAAATTGGAAGAAGTTGAAGATATGTGAAGAGGGTGTGTTGACGTGGGGGTTTTGAGGAAGCAGGAGGGAGAAAACAATGGAGTTGGAGGGAGGCTTTAGGCAGCGTTAGAGTCGGGCAGCTCTTCTGTTATAATAGGAGATCATAGGGATGTGGTGAATGTGGCTTTGTAGGTTTGATGGTGGGAAGTGGAGAGGTTTCTACATGGTGGCTTCTATTTTCTCTGTGAAGGAGTAGGCAAGGCCATCTGTTGAGTGTGATAGAGGAGGTGGGAAGGTTAGGGATTTGAGGAAAGTGAAGACTGTTTGAAATAATCATTGAGAATAGAAGAGGGAGGTGATCAGAAAAACATGTCACGATTATTGTGAGACTCCAGATGAGACTGGTGACCGAGGATTTATAATGGTGTGTAAGTTTATGAGCCTCTGCTCCCAAAAGACTGGTTGGGACACAAACACAAGATAGCGTGGAAAGTTAAATGCAGGGCACTATGGGAGTTCACAGGAGGGAGGCTTCTAACTTGAGACTTGAGATAAGTAAGCATTAACTGGTAAAGAGATGGAAGGAAAACGTTTCAGCAGGGAGGGAAAATGTGAACAAGCTAAGTGGTGTGGGAAAACATGGTTCCCTTGGGAGGCTGAAGAAAGTTCCCAGGTGGGACACATTGTGAGGGTGTGTGTGTGGGAGGGGCGATGCAAGTGGGACTGAGTGGTTAGAAGAGAAGTTAGGGGGTAGGGGGGCAGTGCAAGCAGTTTCTAAGCCAGTGGTTCACAGGTGTGGTCCCTGAGCCAACAGGAGCCAGCAATATCAGCATCACCTGAGACCTTTGCAGAAAAGCAAATTCTTGGGCCCTGCTCCAGACCTAAACTCTAAGAAATTCTAGAAGTGTGCCCAGTGTGATCTGTGTTTTACCAGTTCCTCCAAATGATGTTGATGCACACGAAATCTCGAGAACCAGTGTTCTAAGCAATGGGGAACCATTGATGAAAGTGACTTTTTAGCAAGAGGATGACATGATCAGAAGCATGTCATTTGGGAAATGGAGGGTCCTATTTGCAGATTCCAGCCAAGGATCTCAGCGCTGCTAAGTTCTTCATTTGGGTTACACCTCTTGGGGCAGGATCTCTCAGCCAGTGTCTCTAGAATAACCAGAACCAGCTGCCCCTTTGGAAGCTCCCTAATGAGTGTGCCTTTCCAGCAGCTCTCTGCTGCCCCCCTCTGTTCACAGGACACATTCAGGGTTCCCAGGCCCATGTTTCCCACACCTTGATAAATCTAGTTTCAGCATCCCCCTGACTCTTTCTGTACCCTCAGGTTTGTCAGATGATGGGGAAGGAGAAAGGATGGCAAGGCTAGTCTAATGTCAATATAGTACATTAATTAGACACTATCATTTGACATTCTTTGAATGGATGACTCTAGAAAGCTCAGGAAAGTGTACCAATCCCAAGCAGTCACTTGAGATATTTTTGGGACAAGGCTATATCTTATATCCTCTTGCATGTCCAGGAAACATTTTAAAAAAAATATGGCATGCTTATATCTCTTCATAGAAGCTCTTTTAGGGGCTATAATGACAACTTGCATCTAATATTAAAAAAACATTTAAGGTTTTTTCCCAGAATAATAAGGATGTGACATCAGAAGACCTGGTGTGGGATAGGTTGATTCCCTCAAATTCCACCATCTATCCCTATCTTCACAATGAAATCTTGGTGAGTTGGCTAGTCTGCTCTTCATTTTACTTAGAGACATAGAGAAAGATGGCTTTCCTACAGACACAGATTATATTGGTAAAGCTGTTTAAAGAAGTGGAATCATTTCAGGAAGAATAATATAGGTTACCTTTCATCCAGTGATAACCAGGAAAAATAATATGATACCTCTTAAACATGTATGGGGCCATGTCTTCCAGTTGTGATGTCCAACAAGGAGTTGCATGGGACTTGGACTCAGCCATGTTGGTGTTAGAATCTTGGTCTCACCAGTCACCAGAAGTAATTTACCAAAAGTAACATGGTTGGGCCTCCATTTTCTCTTTTGTAAAATGGGTTGTTGTGATAATTAGAGAGGATAATGTAATCTAGGGTAGCTAGTAGGTGATCACTAATTATTAGTTTTTGTTGTCTGGTAGTATGTGAATGAAATTTTAGCCTTCTTACATTTCCCTAATAACCTATCACTTCAATTTATCAAAAATGTTTCTCCTTTTCTCGATTTCTTCGATGATCACCTTTAGGTCATCAGCACCTTTCTTGTGTGCTATAACTCTACCCACACCTATATCTATATGTGTGACCATTCATATATCCTTCTCTTGAGTCTCTTGAGTCTCAAAGAATCATGAGGGATCTCCCCTGCTCCTCCTTTTTTGTGAACTTCAAAAGAAGCACTACTATATCATTCATTAAGATAAGAAATAGTGTCTGAGAACTCTAAGAACTTCATGCTTATGAATGTAAGTTGCCATACTTTCTATGGACTAATAATGATGAATTACTAAAGACAGGGTGATAAGCAAAAGAATCCTAGGGGAGTTGATAGACAGCTCTAGAATATACCTTGAACTATGGTCAAAGTTGATAGTAGAATCTAATCTCTCCAAACTAGACTTCTCAGCTTGGCTCTTTAATCTTAATTCATTTCATACTTTCAATTATGCATATTTGATAACTTACTATGTTTCTGCTGGAATTGCAAACTCAAAGGAGTCTATGATGGATCACTCCAAAGGTTCAGTGGGTAAGAGGTGATTCAAGAATCAGGAGGGAATTTGGGGGAGAATTCTGATAGAAAGGGTAGAATATTCGAAGTAGGGGAAACAACAGGAATTAAGCCATGGGAAGGGAGATGAACGGGCTGTGATCTAACGATAAGGATCCCTGTTTGGCTAGAGTGTAGTAGGAAGTATTATTGACAAGGTACACTGGGTTGGACTGAGAAATATCTTGAATGGTAGACGGGGAATTATCGAGGCTTTCCTGGGAAGGATCTACTGCCTAGCTCATTCGTGTAGTTATTGGCAGAATTCAGTTCCTCATGGGCTGTTGTACTGAGGCCTCAGCTTTTTAAAAGCTGTTAGCTGGATGCCTCCCTTGGTTTTTTGCCATATGGGCCTCTCCATAGGGCGTCTCACAATGTGGTTGAATGCTCTATCAGAGTGAGCAAGTGAGAGAGTAAGAGAGGAAACCAGCAAGAGAGAGAGAACAGCAAGATGGAAGCACAGTCTTTTGTAATTTTAACATGAAGTGATATGCCATCACTTTTGCTGTATTCTGTTTATTAGAATGTGTTAGAATTCTTTTGTCACTAGATCTGGCCCCCATTCAAGGGGAGCATTATACAACAGCATTAATACCAGGATGTGAGGATCGTTGGGGACCATATCAGAAGCTGCCTACAATAGCTACAGTTATTTATTACAATTTTTATTGTCTTCCCAAAGGGCTTTAGGCTTCTGGAGGGGGCTAGTGCTTTCAACTTAAGTGCTTAATAAATACTTTTTGAGTAAACGAGATAGTGTTTGTAAAGATTGTTAGAGGTCTCTAAACTGTAGTTTTCTACTTAGATGTTAAGGCGTTGGTGGTCTCTTCAATTGGTCAGCTATGTACTGGGGATATAATGAGCCCTTTGACAAAATTCTAAGTACAAAGGTTTAATTCACTTCATTGGACTTAAGAGTTCAGGGCTGAGTTGTTTGTGCCATGTACAAAAATGCCTGGCTAAAGGGGTGAGTGGGTGCCTAACTCCAATCCATATTCCACTCACTAAGCTGTGTGATCTGGCATGGGGCTGTCAGTCCAGTGGAGATTGAATTAATCCATACAGAAGGGATTTTTTTTTTTTTTTTTTTTTTTGGTAAGTAGCACAAGAGCTACTATTTTGGTTCTCTAGGAAAGCATCAGCCTTGACCTCCCTCCTATTTACTTTCACCTGTTTTCCCTGAGTATATCCTTTAAAATAGGCTTGAGGGAGTAAGGGGGAACAATGTCCCATGCCTCACCTGACTTCTAGGAGGATTACATTCTGTTTTAGAGGACTTTGAGAGCCCAAGAGAGAAGGTGATATGCAAATGCAGGCAAATTCCATCATTCTTATTAAACTGCCTAGAAAATTCTATGCACATAGTGATACCACCCTCTTCCTGAGTGCTTGGTCTGACCTGACAATAGCAAACAAACAGCAAGCTGTGATCTGTTTTTAATTCCAAATGAAAATTCACCCCAAATAGAGGCAAGAAGGGAAAAAAGCAGCTCAGCAACAATGTGTGCTTTGGCTGAGGATCCCCGGAAGCCTTGCTTCTGTTAACCTCAGCCCATCTCCCTCCCCTACTCACCCATTATTCCTGAAAAACTCAGCTCATACCACTGGAATGGTTGTGTATAGAGGATAAGGATGTTGACAATAGGGTTTAAGCTGCATAAATAACTGCAAATTGCTCTTAGGCCCCAGCAATTGCCAGCAAAAAAAGAGGAAGGAGATGATATATGGAGCATAAGTTATCAGGAGTGGGGCCAGGAAGTAAGTAACGTGGAATCTGGCAACAAGCTCTGGGTGTAAAAGACACTCTGACAAGGTGATCACAGGCCACCCACAATTGTTATGCAGCTAGAAGAAGTTATTTTGACAGGACATGCGGCACACTTCAAACAGAGGAATCAAACCCCTGAATGGTTAGTGGTATGTTATAGAAAAGTTCCAGATTAAAGAACAAGCTATTATAGTAACTAGGGGAATAGCACAGGTATAGGCTCCGAATATTCATTTCATATTTTCCGTATTTCCTATTTCGTATGTAGTTCTGTTGGTGGTGATGTGTGGAGAGAGAAGGGAGGGAAGACAGAATCATAGTTTATAAGAAAAAGGAGAAATGCCAGTCATGGCTGCCATTTTGAGAGCCCCAGTCCTCTTGCTTTCTCTTGGCATTATTTTCAATGAGTCTTCCAACATGCTTTCTCAACACTTCCCATCGTATTCTGCAGGACGCAGCAGAAGTAGAAAAGACTAGAAGCAGCCTTGTGTGTGCCCTGTCAGGTCGAGTGTTTGTATACAAGTCCTCACTCCACCCCAACTCTTTGCTTTCTATCCTCTCCTGCATCCACCTGGCCCTTCATTCCGGTTTCTCACTCAAACTACTGAACCTTTGCTTGAAACCATGTGGTCTCTCTCTCTCAAAGTCTTCTTTGAATCTCGCCGACTCCAAAAAGCACTTATATTAAATTGTAGTAGAAGAGTCTTAGGTGAGAGAAAATCTAATTCATTGGATGAAGTGTTATATCGAATAAAGGGGTGAAAACACAAGTGGAGGTTAGGGAATTTCAAACTCTGGTGCATCCCTATTGATTTGTGTGCCTAACACACTCCTTACTCTTTGCCACAACCTTCTTCTAAGAACCATTTCCCCTCCTTTTCGAAAAACGTGGTTTATGCAGGAGATGTGGTTTTCCGTCACAGTCATGCTTTCTAGTTACAACTTATTGGTACTGCAGTAGTCATCTAAATAAAACTGGATGTATTAGTTAGTTTATGCTGCCCAATGAATTACACTAAAATTTGATGGCTTAAAATAATATTCTTGCTCATGAGTCTGAGGGTCAGCTGGGGTGGCTCTGCTTCATACTGCAGGATTCCAGATTCCTGGTTTGGCTCTGTTCAATGCATATTCATTCTGCAGTGCAGGCTGAAGGAGCAGCAGGTACCTGGGAAAGGTCTTCTTATGGAAATGGGGAAGTGTCAGATGGCAAGTAGAAACAACCATTTCCCTGTCGTAAGCTCCTGTTGCTCTCTGGTCTTGCTTGGGTCATCTTGTTTTGTTTCCCATTTCTCCACAACTTCCTTTCTCTATGAGGTTGGTTGGATGAATTAAAGAGTAAGATAGGAGGTCTTATGCACACATTGTCTAAAGGAATGCTGAGAGATCAAAGTATTTAGAAAAGGAAAGAAAAATTCACTTGTAGAGTGCTAGGAAGTCAGGCTCCAGAGAGACTGGCTGGCCTACTAAAAAAAATAAATAATATTTACGGAAAAACTGCAAAATTGTCAGTTATTAAGCATCCATTAATCTATTCATGGTGAAAACAGCAACTTGCTTACATGATTATCATATCCACAAAAGTCATGATGTATCTTCAGATACCAGGTTAACCAGAGTTAAGGATAAGATTGTTTTTGGTAGAGTTTCAGGTTTATAGGAAATATTAAAGGATTTTTTATTTGGGGGACTAGAAGCATACAAAGCACATAGGATGATCATGGTGGTTTTAAAATACGTCTACAAATTCTCTGAAACTATCACTTCAAGTGGTGGAGCCTAATTCTTCCTCACTTGACTATGGACCAGACTTTGTGAATTGCTTCTAAAGAATGCAACGTGGTGAAGAGATGGTATGTGGCTTTTGAGATTTGGTCATTAAAGGGATTACGGCTTCTACTTTGCTTCTTTTGGGATCACTTTCTCTGGGAGAAGCCAGCTGTCATGTCATGCAGACACTGAAGCAGCCCTTTAAGAAGGTCCATGCAGTGAGAAAAATGAGACCTCAGAGTGCCTGTGTGGCTCAGTCAGTTAAGCGTCTGCCTTCAGCTCAGGTCATGATCCAGGGCTTTGGACTGAGTCCCACTTTGGGCTCCTTGTTCAGCAAGGAGGCTGCTTCTCTCCCTCCCTGTTGCTCCCCCTGCTTGTGCTCTCTCTCTCTCTGTGACAAATAAATAAAGAAAATCTTAAAAAAACAAAAAAACCTTAAAAAAAGAAAAAAGAAAGTGAGACCTCTTGCCAACAACCCACACTATAAATTGTCAGGCATGTGGGTAAGCCCCTTGATAGCAGATCCTCTAGTCTTAGTTAAGCCTTCAGATGATTGTAGCCCTGGCTGACATTTTCATAAAATTTTTAAATTTAAATCCAATTTAGTTAACATACAGTGTATTATTAGTTTTAGGGGTAGAATTTAATGATTCATCAGTTGCATATAACGCCCAGTGCACATTACATGACATGTCCTCCTTTATACCCATCACCCAGTTACCTCATCCCCCCACCCGCCTCCAGCAAACTGTTTGTTTCCTAGAATGAAAAGTCTCTTGGTTTGCCTCCCTTTCTGTTTCTTTTTTTAAAGATTGTGTTATTTATTTGTCAGAGAGAGAGCAGGAGCACAAGCAGTGGGAGTGGCAGGCAGAGAGAGAGAAGCAGGCTCCTTGCTGAGCAAGGAACCCGATGTAGGACCCAATCCCATGACCCTGGGATCATGACCTGAGGTGAAGGCAGACACTTAACTGACTGAACCACTGAGGCGTCCCATCCCTTTCGGTTTTTATCTTACTTTATTTTCCTTCCCTTCCCAGATGTTCATCTGTTTTGATTCTTAAATTCCACATATGAGTGAAATCATTTAATGGTATTTTTCTTTCTCTGACTGATTTATTTCACTTAGCATAATATTCTCAAGTTCTATCCATGTGGTTGCAAATGGCAAAATTTTATTCTTTTTGATAGTTGAGTAATATTCCATTACATATAGATTCCATTACACACACACACACACACACACACACCCCCCACATCTTCTTTATCCATTCAACTGTTGATTATGTACCAAGCACAGTGCCTGGCACATACTACATGAACTCAATGAATGTTTACTGAACGAATTAATTCATGGGATGCAAGTGATAATATCACCAAAATACTGTCAAAACCCCACTCAGGTACTTAAAGAGATACCCAGGTAATTGTCTCTATGAACTGTGCTGTGTTTTGGCCTATTGGGGGTTATAGTCTCTCTGTAATAATAACATTCTTCAGTACAGGAAGGAAAGTTTCCTGATTGGAATAGAAACTGAATACAAATCCTTTCCATTTGAAAATCATAATGACACTTCTGTAACATCATCCAAGTCCTTTGGGAAGTGGTAGATTGGGACATTCCATTTAATTACCTATTGTCCAGTATTGGTTGGATTTTTACTAGGATCCATGAGCTGTTAAAAGATTAGGGCCTTAACTTTTGACAACCCTCATTGTCATGTCTTTTAAATGTTATAATAATGACATTGGGCCATTTAATATATGAAATGAAAGACATTAATTATGTAAAAACTGTCCTGATTGAATTCCACTCACATTACATTATCACAATCAGTAAAGGTTCGAACTAAACCTCTACCTTTGTTTGTCTTACATCTAAATCTTATGCCCAATGGTTGTACACTGAGCATGAATTTCCAGCTCATCACTTACTAGTAAAGAACCCCTGTAATCTGTTCACATATGCATATTAGATCCCTGACTTCAAAAATACTTATTGGGTGCTTGGCACAGAGTAGGTACTGTGAATATTTGATGGATAGCAAATGAATGAATTGAATGAATAAATGAAAACAAGAAATGAAAACACTAATGTGTTTACGAGCAATTTCTTTACTCTATGACCCTCACCAGTGACAGAAAACTGATCTGGCAATGTGATAAAACATTGTGGTAAAGTGAGATGAAGATTGAGGCTTACTAGCTCTGTTGGGGCAATTTAATCATCAGACATTACAGGTGAGTATTCATAGACTATGAGCATTTCAAAGATCTATAAAAATGTTTGAGAAGTGAGGCAAATAATTTATTTACCTAGCCCTTTATTGAGGGACAGTTATTTTGTTTCCAATCTCTTACTAGAATTGAGGCCAAGTGAGTTACTTTGTACATATGTCATTTTCTCTGGGTACTGGTATATCTGTAGGACATATACCTATATGAGAAATGCTGGGTTAGTAGTTCTATGAATTTGTAATTTAGATAACTGTTACTGACTGACACCCAAAGTAAAAGCAACAAAAGAAAAAATAAATAAGTGGTACTATATCTTACTAAATAGCTTCTTCACAGCAAAGGAAGTCATCAACAAGATGAAAAGGCAACCTATGGAATAGGTGAAAATATTTGCAAATTATGTTTCTGATAAGGGGCTAATATCCAAAATATTTAAAGAACTATAGCAAATAACCAAACAATCTGGTTTAAAAATGAGCAGAAAATCTGAATGGGCATTTTCCTGAAGAAGACATACAGACGGCCAACAGGTACATGAAAAAATACTCAACATCTTTAACCATAAGGGAAATGCTAAACAAAACCACAATGAGATAATACCTCATGCCTACTAGGATGGCTGTTATAAAAAAAGATAAGAAATAACAAGTATTGGCAAAGATGTGAAGGAAAGGGAACCATATACACTGTTGGTGGGAATGTCAGTTGGTTTAGCCACTATGGAAAACAATATGGAGATTCCTCAGAAAACTAAAAATAAAACTACCATATGATCCAGTAATTCCACTTTCAGATATTTATCCAAAGAAAAGAAAAACACTAACTTTGCTCAAAGCAGGTGAAATATATGGGTCAGTATGTGAGTAGAAATGCAACTTATGGGTCATTTCTTTAAAAGACACCCTTTTTGCCCTGGCTCACTGTTCTGTTTCCATTCCTGTGAGCTGGTTCCTGGGTGTACCCAGGAGCCCACTCTGACAAAGCAAAGAAGAACAATTACCTAGGGGGAGGTAGAGTAGAACAAGTACCTAGGGGAAGGTCTGTGAGTAGAACAAGTAGAATAGGATCACAGACTGGGAGCTGCTACGTAAGAGAAATCAACTGCTGTAATCTCTAGCTTCTATATTTTTGCAACACTTTGTTAACCCCAATTAATTTTATGTAGGTATATTATTTTTCTTGTTTTACAAATGAGAGACTGAGGCATGGACAGTTAAGAAACATGCCTGTGATTGTGTTGCATTTGGGTAACCTGATTCCAGTGGCCACATTTTTAAAATATTACATTTTCTTTAGTGACCTCTCAATCCATTGGGCCATTTGGGGATAGCTTTGATAAGAGCATCATAAATTATCAAGTGTTTATTCTGTATTTCCATTCTCTGAACTATCATATGTAAGAAACAGAATGGAAGTGATATGATTGCTGGTGACTGAGTTGCCTTTACCATATTATTTTGTCTCTCCATTCAGGGAGAGGTTTAGATTAACCCTTATGTCTTGCATCTTTCTTTTTGCCTACCTTTTATGGCCTTTGAAAACCTAAGGTGATTGACAGCCCCCTTTTCTGCTCTGCCCCATTCCCATTTATTCTGAAGAAATTTTCTCAGAACACAGTGCACTCAAAATATATGTATATACCCTTTAGGTCTCACTGAGGAATACTGGTCAGAGGCCGAACTTCCAATCTAGCAATTAAAGGAAGGTTCTGAATGCTGTGGTTGACCACTACATTTAACTGCTCTAGAAAAGATATCAGAAAGAATTTTATGTCTATTAGGTCTGTCAAAGTTGGTATAAGAGTATAGATTTTCCTGTCTTGTTAAATCTGTCTAATCTCAGTCAACAAAGATGTGGACAATGTAATGAATATCCATTTTATACAAAAGAAAAACTGTCAAACAGATAGGCATTGTGAAGCCATGATCATTGCCTCCTTGAAAATTCTACCATGACCACAATATGCCTTTTTATTAGCTTTATACACACTGAGTAACTTTCAGAATATTCTATAATCAATATTTTCTCCTCCAGCACCCTGGGAAAATAGAGATATTCAAATGATGGCACCATAAATATCTGTGGGGAATAATCACAATGCCCAAGATGTTTCCTGGCTAAAGAGCATCCTCATGATTTTTATAGGAATAGAAATGATGTTTCTGGAATTTAATAGTATGTATATAAATACGGCCACTAAGATGTCTAATAGGTAAGTTCGTAATATCCCCTCTGTTAGAGATCACCTATACAAACCTATCTTCCAGAAGAAATAATAATCAGCACTTTTCTTCCGATGGTGTTTTCATTAGTGGTGATATAGGAATCACGGGAGATGTCTTGTAGAAACTGTAGAAATTTTTATACTTTGTCAGAGTACGATTATGACTTCCTCCTCTATACAGTACAAACAAGATACTCTGTGCTAGTTATTAAGTTATTATCTTGAAGCTTCAAACTCCCCCTTTGCTTTGTAATCCCGAGCCTGGGGTTCTGCAAACCCCATTATTGCTTTACAAACTGATCCCACCTAGCCTCAGAAGGGGGCCCTAGAGGCAGACTGTATGGTTGGAGAAGGAAAGGGGGACCTGCTTCTTCCTGCTCAAGTTTTGCCTCCTGTTTTTGTGACTGTAACCCTGACGATGCTTCTTTACCCAAGTAGGGGCGTTTCCTCCCTGGAGTAGCATCAGAGTCTGGTTTACAGTTCCTCCAGCGCTTGTAGAACCTTCGTTGCCCCCCCTTCAGACGCCAGCAACAGGTGTCTCAGAGTCTGCGCCCTAGCCACAGGACCCTCCTCTGAACCCAGGGACACAAGCACCGGTGAGCTGTGCTCCCTCCTCAGAGGCCCGAGTTTCAGTTTCATGGAGCCACTTTTTAAAGCAAGTTTTAATAATTCCAACCAATTTATTCCCTCAGGCTAGGGGGTGGTGGCTTTCTCCTGAAGTTGTTACCTCCCAGATACCTTAGAGTTCTCTTTTTATAATTTCATTTGCCCCATTAACTAATTTTTTATTTTTATTTTTTAATTAACATATAATGTATTATTTGCTTCAGGGTACAGGCCTGTGAATCATCAGTCTTACACAATTCATAGCACGCACTATAGCACATACCCTCCCCAATGTCCATTCCCCAGCCACCGTATCCCTCTCCCCCACACCCCCCAGCAACCCTCAGTTTGCTTCCTGAGATTGAGAGTCTTATGGTCTATCTCCCTCTGGATCCCATCTTGTTTCATTTTTTCCCTCCCTTCCCCACACGACCTCCCACGCTGCCTCTCAAATTCCTCATATCAGAGATTGTATGATAATTGTCTTTCTCTGATTGACTTATTTCGCTTAGCATAATACCCTCTAGTTCCATCCACATTATTGCAAATGGCAAGATTTCATTTTTTTTTTGATGGCTGTAAAGTATTCCATTGAATATATATACCACTTCTTGTTTATCCATTCATCTGTTGATGGACATCTAGGTCCTTTCCCTAGTTTGGCTCTTGTGGACATTGCTGCTGTAAATATTTGGGTGCACATGACCCTTCAGATCACTACATTTGTGTCTTTAGGGTAAATACCCAGTGGTGTGATTGCTGGGTGATAGGGTAGCTCTATTTTCAACTTTTTGAGGAACGTCCATACTGTTTTCCAGAGCGGCTGCACCAGCTTACATTCTCAATAACAATGTAGGAGGGTTCCCCTTTCTCTGCATCCTTGCCAGAATCTTTTGTTTCCTGACTTGTTAATTTTAGCCATTCTGACTGGTGTGAGGTGGTATCTTACTGTGCTTTTGATTTTTATTTCCCTGCTGCCGAGGGATGTGGAACACTTTCTCATGTCTCTGTTGGCCATTTAGATGTCTTTTTGGCAGAAATGTCTGTTCATGTCTTCTGTCCATTTCTTGATTGGATTATTTGTTCTTTGGGTGTTGAGTTTGATAAGTTCCTTATTGATTTTGGATACTAGCCCTTTATCTGATGCAAATATCTTCTCCCGTTCTGTTGGTTGCCTTTTGGTTTTGTTGACTGTTGCCTTTGCTATGCAAAAGCTTCTGATCTTGATGAAGTTCCTAGTGTTCATTTTTTCCCTTGCTTCCCTTGCCTTTGGCGATGTTTCCAGGAAGAAGTTGCTGTGGCTGAGGTCGAAGAGGTTGCTGCCTGTGTTCTCCTCAAGGATTTTGATGAATTCCTGTCTCAAATTGAGGTCTTTCATCCATTTTGACTCTATTTTTTTTGTGTGTGTGGTGTAAGGAAATGGTCCAGTTTCATTTTTCTGCATGTGGCTGTCCAATTTTCCCAACACCATTTGTTGAAGAAACTGTCTTTTTTCCATTGGACATTCTTTCCTGCTTTGTCAAAGGTTAGTTGACCATAGAGTCGAGGGTCTATTTCTGGGCTCTCTATTCTGTTCCATTGATCTATGTGTCTGTTTTTGTGCCACTACCATGCTGTCTTGATGATTGCAGCTTTGTCATAGAGCTTGAAGTCTGGAATTGTAATGCTGTCAACCTTGGTTGTCTTTTTCAACCTTTCACTGGCTATTCAGGGTCTTTTCTGATTCCATATAAATTTTAGGGTTACTTGTACCATTTTTTGGAAAACAGTTGATGGTGTTTTGATAGGGATTGCATTAAATATGTAGATTGCTCTAGATAGCATAGACATTTTCACAGTATTTGTTCTTCCAATCCACGAGCATGGAACTTTTTTCCGTTTCTTTGTGTCTTCCTCAATTTCTTTCATGAGTACATTATAGTTTTCTGAGTACAGAGTCTTTGCCTCTTTGGTTAGGTTTATTCCTAGGTATCTTATGGTTTTGGGTGCAATTGTAAATGGGATTGACTTCTTAATTTTTTTTTTCTGTCTTGCTGTTGGTGTATAGGATTGCAACTGAGTTCTGTGCATTGATTTTTATATCCTGACACTTTAATCAATTTCTCTAAGAGTTCTAGCTCATAGAGGTGGGTGGAGTGGAGTTTTTTGGGTTTTCACATGATGTGTCATATCATCTGCAGAGAGAGTTTGACTCCTTCATTGCCAATTTGGATGACTTTTATTTTTTTGTGTTGTCTGATTGCTGAGGCTAGGACTTCTAGTACTATGTTAAATAGCAGTGGTGATAGTGAACAGCCCTGCCATGTTCTTGACTGTAGGGGAAAAGCTTGTCCCTATTGAGAATGATGTTCACTGTGGGTTTTTCATAGATGGCTTTTATGATATTGAGGTATCCCTACACTGTGAAGAGTTTTGATCAAGAAAAGATGCTGTACTGTGTCCAATGCTTTTTCAGCATCTACTGAGGGTATCATATGGTTCTTGTTCTTTCCTTTACTAATGTATTGTATTACATTGATTGATTTGTGGATGTTGAACCAACCTTGCAGCCCAGGAATAAATCCCACTTGGTTGTGGTGAATAATCCTTTTAATGTACCGTTGGATCCTATTGGCTAGTATTTTGGTGAGAATTTTTGCATCTGTATTCATCAAGGATACTCATCTGTAATTCTCCTCTTTAATGGGGTTTTTGGTTTTGGGCTCAAGGTAATGCTGGCTTCATAAAATGAATTTGGAAGTTTTTGTTTGTTTGTTTGTTTGTTTTTTTGTGGAACAGTTTCAGGAGAATAGGTATTAATTCTTCTTTCAGTGTTTGGTAGAATTCCCCTGTGAAGCCGTCTGGCCATGGGCTCTTGTTCGTTGGGAGATTTTTGATGAGTGTTTCAATCTCCTTACTGGTTATGAGTCTTTTCTTGTTCTCTATTTCTTCCTGGTTCAGTTTTGGTAGTTTATCTGTCTCTAGGAATGCATCCATTTCTTCCAGATTGTCCAATTTGCTGGTGTAGAGTTGCTCATAATATGTTCTTATAATTGTTTGTTTTTCTTTGGTGTTGGTTGTGATCTCTCCTCTTTCATTCATGATTTTATTCATTTGGGGCCTTTCTCTTTTCTTTTGGATAAGTCTGGTCAGGGGTTTATCAATCTTATTAATTCTTTCAAAGAATCAGCTCCTATTTTCATCAATTTGTTCTACTGTTCTTTTGGTTTCTATTTCACTGATTTCTATTCTGATCTTTGTTATTTCTCTTTTTCTGCTGGGTTTAGGGTTTCCTTGCTGTTCTCTCTTCAGCTCCTTTAGGTGTAGGGTTAGGTTGTGTACTTCAGTCCTTTCTTGTTTCTTGAGAAAGTCTTGTGT
The DNA here is from genome assembly GCA_004024625.1 of Mellivora capensis. Lineage (NCBI taxonomy): Eukaryota > Metazoa > Chordata > Mammalia > Carnivora > Mustelidae > Mellivora > Mellivora capensis. The sequence goes on along the minus strand of PISX010002252.1, from coordinate 124,339 downwards.
TGCTATATAGTATACTCTCGGGACCGCCTTTGTTGTGTCCCAAAGATTTTGAACGTTTTGTTCATTTGTTTCCATAAATTTTTTCATTTCTTTAATTTCCTGGTTGACCCATTCATACTTTAGTAGGATGCTCTTTAGCTTCCATGTATTTGAGTTCTTTCCAACTTTCCTCTTGTGGTTGAGTTCTAGTTTCAAAGCACTGTGGTCTGAAATGCAGGGAATGATCCCAATCTCTTGGTACTGAGTGAGACCTGATTTGTGAGCCAGGATGTGATCTGTTCTGGAGAATGTTCCATGTGCAGTAGAGAATGTGTATTCTGTTGCTTTGGGATGGAATGTTCTGAATATATCTGTGATGTCCATCTGGTCCAGTGTGTCATTTGGAGCCTTTATTTCCTTGTGGATCTTTTGCTTAGATGATCTGTCCATTTCAGTGAAGGGGTGTTAAAGTACCCTACTATTATTGTGTTATTGTGGATGTGTTTCTTTGATTTTGTTATTAATTGTTTATATAATTGGCTGCTCCCATGTTAGAGGCATAGATATTTAAAATTATTAGAGCTTCTTGTTGGACAGACCCTTTAAGTATGAGATAGTGTCCTTCCTCATCACTTATTATAGTCTTTGTCTTAAAATCTAATTTGTCTGATATAAGTTTTGCCACCCCAGCTTTCTTTTGATGTCCATTAGTATGGTAAATGGTTTCCCACCACTCACTTTAAACCTGATGGTGTCTTTGGGTCTAAAATGAGTTTCTTGCAGACAGCATATCAATGGGTCTTGTTTTATTACCCATTCTGATGCCCTGTGTCTTTTGTGTCTTTTGATTGGGGCATTTAGTACATTACATTCAGGGTAACTATTGAAAGATATGAATTTAGTGCCATTGTTTTATCTGTAAGGTGATTGTTACTATATATTGTCTCTGTTCCTTTCTGGTCTGTTCCTTTTAGGCTTTCTCTTTGCTTAGAGGACCCCTTTCAATATTTCCTTTAGGGCTGGTTTGATGTTTGCAAATTCTTTATTTTTGTTTGTCCTGGAAGGTTTTTCTCTCTCCTTCTATTTTCAATGACAGCCTAGCTGGATATAGTATTCTTGGCTGCATATTTTTCTTGTTTAGTGCTCGGAATATATCATGCCAGTCCTTTTTGGCCTGCCAGGTCTCTGTGGATAGGTCTGCTGCCAATCTAATATTTATACCATTGTATGTTACAGACCTCTTGTCCTGAACTGCTTTCAGGATTTTCTTTTTGTCACTGAGAGTTGTAAGTTTTACTATTAGATGGTGGGTTGTTGGCACATTTTTATTGATTTTTAGGGGGATTCTCTGTGCCTCCTGGATTTTGATGCTTGTTCCCTTCACCAAATTAGGGAAATTCTTTCCTATAATTTGGTTCAATATACCTTGTGCTCTTTCTTCTTCTAGGATCCCAATTATTTTAATATTTTTTTGTCTTATGGTATCTCTTACCTCTTGAATTATCCCCTTGTGGTCTAGTAGTGTTTGCCTCTCTTTTTCTCAGCTTTTTTATTCTCCATCATTTAGTCTTCTATATCACTAATTTTCTTTTTTGCTCATTTATCCTAGCAGTAAGAGCCTCCATTTTTGATTGCACCTCATTTGTAGTTTTAAAAATTTCAACCTGGTTAGATCTTAGTTCTTTTATTTCTCCAAAAAGGGATTCTGTAGTATCTACCATGCTTTTTTCAAGCCCAGCTAGAACCTTGATAATCATCATTCTGAACTCTAGTTCTGACATTTTACTAATGTCCATATTTATTAGGTCCCTAGCCATTGGTACTTCCTCTTGGATTTTTGTTTTTGTTTTTTAAAGTGTTTTTCTGCCTTGTAATTTTACCCAGGTAAGAATAAATGAATGAGAGAACAAAATACTAAAAAGGTAGCAATGACCCTGAGAAATAAACACTAACCAAATTGGAAGAGATCCAAAACTGGGGGGAGAAGAAAGGAGGAAAATAAAGAAGAAGAAGAAGAAGAAGAAGAAGAAGAAGAAGAAGAAGAAGAAGGAGGAAAAAGAAGAAGAAAAATATATATATGTTAGACTGGTGACTAGAACAGAGCCACACACTTGATTTTGGGTGTATTTTGGTCTATTAGAAGAAACTGCCTCCCAAAATTTTAAAGAAAGAAAAAAAAAAATATATATATATACACACAAAAATAAGTGTGAACATGATGAAGGTATGGGATACGAATGTAATGATGAAAATTTAAGAAGATTCTAAAAAAGAATTCATAAGGTAAGAAGTTCGTTGATGAAAGAAAAAAAAAGGAAAGAATGTGATCAGGCTGGAGACTGGAAAAACGCCATGTACTAGATTTAGGGTATATTTGGTTCTTTTAGAAGGAACTGTATCCCAAAATTTTAAAGACAGTAAAACCTAGATGTATATAAAAAATAAGGTTAAGTACAATGAAGGGTTAGGATATAACAATGAAAATTTAAAAAGATTTTTTAAAAAGGTATTGATAAGATAAAGTAGTTAAAAAAAGGTTAAAATAGGAAAGAGGAAAAATTAAAAAAATAGACTAAGAAAAAATAAAATTAAAAAAATTTAACTTTGAAAGACCAAAGAATCATGGGAAAAAAGCCACGAATTCTATGTGTTGCTTTCCCCTAGCACTGGAATTCCACAGTTCTCATTGATGAGTGAACCTGGTCTTAGCTGGTTGAACTTGCTGATCTTCTGAGGGAGAGGCCTGTTGAAGTGATTCTCAAATGTCTTTGCCCGAGGCAGAATTGCACCGCCCTTGCCAGGGGCCAGGCTAAGCAATCTGCTCAGGATTGCTCTTGCTAGTTTTTGTTCCTAGAACACTTTCCATAGAGCTTTGGAGGAGAAGAATGAAAATGGCGGCTTCTCAATCTCCGACTGGGAGGAGCCGAGAGCTCGGGCACCCCTCCTAAATGTGCCTTCTGAGAAAAGCAGCCAGTCACTCCCATTTTCCTGGTTTCCTGCCGCACTCTGTGCTCACCCAGCCTGTGACCGAGCGTTTCTATCTCTGGTGCATAGCCCTGTTTGGAGTCTCCAAACACAGCAAATTCCTGGAGCATGTTCCTGCACTGCTCCTCCTGGAGGAGGAACATGAGTGTCCCAGGATCTGCTGCTTGTGGAGTCCCTGCTCAGGGAGTAGTGGCCTGATTCTGGCTCAGATCACAGTTTAAGGTAACCCTGAGCTGACTACCTACTCTTTTGCTCCATCTCTGTAGCCAGCTTCCTAGTTCAGACACCTGGGAGCTCTGCCCCACTGAGTCACCCCTGGTCTTTCTGTGACCTGCGCATGTCCTAAGACCATACTGTTCCCGTGAGGGCTCCCCCCACCCCTGCCTAGCCACTGGAGCGACATCCCTCTGGGAAGCAGACTTCTAAAAGTTCCAGTTTTGTGCTCCGCTGCTCTACTGCTTACCAGGAGCAGGCCCCTCCCACCCCTATCGTCCCATCTATCATCTTGAATTCATGTTTCTGCACATCCCATCTTCCAGTAAGTGGTCGCTTTTCTGTTCATAGAGTTGCTTCTATTCTTTTCTTTGATCTCCTATTGAGTTTGTAGGTGTTCAGAATGGTTTGATAACAATCTAGTTGAATTCCTGGGACCAGATGAACTTTAGATCTCCTACTCCTCCACCATCTTGCTCCTCCCCCTTCCCAGTTAACTAATTTTTAATTGAAATTTCTCTATTAAGATATGTGATGTCAGTTTTTGCATTTTGAGTGGATTCTGATACATATTGCATATTTTTGTGTCAGAAAAGTGGCTTAATAGCATGAATGTGCCTCCAAATTTATGATGTAAAGATTAAATATGGAGACTGAGAAAGAATTTTTTTGAGTTTACAAGATCCAATCACATACTGGCAAGAAAAAGTTTGGACTGGTGACAAGATTTACAAAATCCTTTGAGAAGTCTGTAGGACTACAAAGTTCAGGGCTGGGCATACTAGGGACAGCATGAAAAAACTCAAGACAGAATAACTTGAGCATTGTTCCTTCTTTAGGAATTTGCTCCCAAGTCAACAGCCCCTGCTATGATAGTGGCCAGTTACATTGCTGTATGAAGAAGAGCCCATGGACCATAAGAAAGGAGAAGGAGATACTGGATACGTTATCAATAAGTGTCCATTGGCTACCCAGCACCCATACATACCCTTCTTTCCATTCATCTTAGGAACATGTTTCCTCACTAGAGACAACTGAAAGATTAATGCATTAGCTCCAAGTTTTGATTCTCTGGATGATGTGGGGGTCTTCTCCATCATGTCTGAGTGAAACTCCCCATAGTCTAGGGACTTCGGGTAATACTACATTTTCCACCTATAACAAAACCTATATAAAATGATGAAGAAAGTGCAAGATAACAGCAATAAAATTACCATTTGGGAAAGAGAAGAATGGGAAACAACACACCATAGTCCTTAGTCTATGCCAACATTATTCCTGCTGGGCAGAAATGGTAAGGACTACATTCCAGTAGGAAATTCTTTATACAGTTATGCTGGCTGTCCAAGGACTTCTCTTTGGGAGTCTATCCCTTGTTTACTATTTTCCTTGGCTCCATCTGAGAGACAGTATGTTATTTGGGTTAAGAGCGAAAACTTTGGAGTCAGAATGCCTGCATTCCAGTAGCTGGCTTTTCTACTTTCTAAGAATGTGAGCAAATTTCTTAAACTCTTAGTGCATCAATCTCCTCAGATGTATGGGGATATTAATAGCACTTCCTCTTAGGATTAGTAAGCATGTAAAAAGGGAATGGGTTGCTGCAAAATGCTTAGAATGTTGCTTAACATGTATCAGTTACTCAGGAAGTGTTATGATAATTTCAGGTAGACATGGGGGAAGATGATCTTTCTGAGGGTTTCTTTGGCAATAGAACTTCTTCCTGGATGAATTGCTTGTGATTGGTTCCATTGTTATTTGGCTACAGTTAGAGATCAGATTCATGGTCTTTGAATTTGAGAAGTAGCATTTTTGAGCCTCAGTATTAGGTTATATGGAACTGGGCATAAATTTCTACCCAACTTATGCAGAAACAAAAGTATCTGAGATCATCTCACTAATGTATATAACCAGTGAGATCCTCTTTATTTGCCTATTCCTGAACCAAACCTGTCAGTAAGAATATCCACTGTGAATATTTGCCAAACAGTGTTATCAGCCATCAAGAAAAATTGGAAGGACAAATCCCTAGCCACACAGTGCTCAACCTCTTTGCTCTACCGAGGTTGGTGTTGTCTTGGCTGACTGTACAATTGTGGACCTTGTATCACATTTACCTTTTGGTATGCAGGTTGATGAAATAGTTCACAGACAGAAGAATGTTCCATGACAACATGTCAACAACTGACAAAACGGATACCTCTCCTATTTATGGCATTATATCAGACACCATCCCCACTAATGACATAACTCCAAGACTAGCTGAAGTTTGAGCTGGGGTCTCTAAGACTTTTCTTTTACAAAGATCTATGGGGAGAAAATAGAAAGACAGGCCCAAACGTTTATAGAAAAGCTTTATTTTGTACCCAATTTCACACATCATTCAGACGAACCATGAATTCTACTTTCCCCCATTTTCACATAAAACTACATACACCGAACTGTACATGTAAAACAAATTTGGAAAGGAGCCTCAAGCTGGCCTCTGAAATTGTGTAAGCAATTATCACATTTTTGTGCGCAAATGCAGTAATTATATGTGTAATTTGGCAGCTGGGTTTGAAAATTTGGCCTTAAATGGAACATAGACAGGAAAAATAAATGTTGGAAAATGCCAATATTTTATAAAGATTTTGAATCAAATAATGGTGGAATTATTGCAAGCCATCTTAATTTTTAATTATAATGATCATTACACAATATACAATCATTTTTTTTTGAGAAAGAAAAGAACTATGGATCAATTGCTCATCGTTTTTGTAAAAAAAAAAAAAAGCCTCAGTTCTTGAGGAGGATAATTGTATTTGTTAGAGGTTATGGTACATATTTGAAAGGCTTTTTTTCCTTATGAAGAAAAGATAGTGATTGCCTACTAGTTCAAGTTCTATGACATATTTTACTATGGGAAGAATAGAACTCTTTATGCTGATTATTTTAGAGAAAAACTAGTATTAACTGTGTGCTTATATTTGAGCTAGTAATCTTAAATTAGATAAAGCTTTCTTATAGGCATTTAAGCTTTAGAATATGAGATTATAACCCAAATGACAGGTAATATAGATTTCTTTGATCTAGATTTAAATTGAACTTATATGGTAAAATCATAGTTTTTGTATTGTCATCAAGATTGATTCTAATGCATGTGGCTTTTTCATGTGGTTATAAGGGCTAGTGACTTGGATATAATGTTAAGGATGACCCTGAGCAATGTTATATTCTGTTGTTAACAAGGTAATATAGAGGTTAATTGTGCACACTCTGGAGCCAGACAGCCTGGATTCCAGTTCTGGCTCTACCATTTTATTAGCCCTGTGACCTTAAGCCGGTCACTCTGTGTTTCAGATGCTTATTTTTAAAATGTCTTATTAATTGTGATTGGTTCATATTATCATCAGCTACTACAACTCTATATATGCATATAATAATCATTAAACAATTTGTCAAGATACAATATTCACATAGGATGAATTTCATTGCTAATGAAAATAAATGTAAATCCATATTTTAAATGATCTTCTGGATAATTTTGAATTTTTAAGCCCATTTTTTTGGTAACTGATTTTATTTAATAATGTGTTAGATGAAGAATTTGTACTAAGGGTAGAAAGGTTATTCTGCTATTTTCTTGTTCACTTGACCTTGAAAAATGGTGTTCTCTTCCATTCATGATTTCTCTGCAGGAATCTTTAAGTCAGGTGTCCATTTTGTGAGGGTTAGTTTAGTTAAAACTCAATTGTATACTTTATAACTCCACTTTTCCCTATATACACCTAAACTGTAATGCACTGAATGTACAAAAGAGGTAAAGGGGTCCTGCTCATCTCTGTTTGGATATCTCATGTATCTTCTATACCCTTGGCATTCTTACACATAGACCAGAGAAATACACCAGCATGAATTCATATAGAAAACATTAAGCTCATACAATTTCTTATTTTTAGATAACAGTAAATATGTATATATATGCATAATTTCTAATACTTCTCTGCACACACACAAAAATCATCTTGCTCATTTCCTGGGTACCCCTACTTTGAAGACTGCTGATCTAAGAGAATAAACCTGGTGGTGGAAATACAGACAGGCCAGAGGGGAGAGAGATAGAAGCCTGGAATCAAGTTAAGAGACAAATGTGCTTTTCCAGGAACACCCAAGAAAAAAAAGACATGTCTGATCTGCAGGAGCTTTAAATCACATAAAAAAGACAGAGCATAGTCTCGTGATACAATTCCAGGACAGTTACAAAGCAGTGAATCAGTGATTTGAACAGGGCTGTAAATTGAAGAGTATGGGGAAGAAGGAACCTGGCTTTCCCCCATGGAATCTCTTGCTCTCTGATGCATAAAGTTGTAACAGAATGATTTATCTCTGTTGATTATGTCAGCTTTATCCAGGAAAATAACTCGGAAGGGCGTATGGGAAGTCCCAAACACTTTAGTATGAGTGAGTTTTAAGATATTTCCACACTTTTTTAGGGTCGTGGTGGGGACTAAATGTCCACCACAATGCCTGGCACCTCATACGTGCTCAGTGATGAATAGCTGTTACCATTAGTGACAAGGTCAGGATGAGGGGATTGGTTGTAGGGAGGGAATATCCTTATGTATATCTAAGAGATGTGGGCTGCAGGAAGGGCTAAAGAAATGCTGGATCTATTTTAGAACACTATGCAGTTCTGTAAGGATGGAAAAAGTGCATTAAGTATACTCTAAATATGTATGTGCACTATCTAAGGGGATTGAATAAAATGATTTGAATGCTGATGGAAATGGTTATGTCAGTCAGGAACTTAATCTGGGGAAAGGGAGTTTGGGGAGTTGACTTTGAGCTGAGAGTTGGCCAAACTAAGGAGAGTGGAAGGAACAGAAAAAATTCCCGATGGGAGCACTGACATTAAAAGGTAGGTCATGAAAAAACAGAAGAGGCAGGCCATGCATAAAAACCTGAGCTTCTCTATTTCTGGCTTTTTGGAAAATAAAATGGTGCTTAATTCCACACTTGCAAACAAACTTCTCATTCATTCATTTTTCTAAACACATTTTTTTAATGTCTATATGTGCTAGGCAGTGTTCTATCTTGGGTTATAACATCGAACAAAAGAAACAGTCACTGCTCTCATGGAGTTTACATTTCACAGGGGGAGATGGACATAAGGATAAGTGATGACAAGAATGAAGAGAAATAATACAGGGTTAGAGTTTGGAGGATAGCTGTGTGTGTGTGTATGCACACACGTGTGTCTGAGTTAGAGTCCCTAGAACATCAAGCCTAAGACAGAGCTTCCATCCTTACTTTTGGCAGGTACAATCTCAGGGCAGTAAAAACGAGGGGAAAATGAAATGTAAAGCAGAGAAATCAGGGAAAAAGAAGGTGTGCATTTTTAAACCGGCCACAGCGTCAGAAGAAACAGATGGTTGCTGGATTACTCAGGACTTTCCCAGAGAGACCATATGGAGCTTTGTGCTTGGAGGGTGGGGGGGAGAAAGAGAGAGCAATTTATGTTGATTTCCTTCCATCCCTTGTCTCTCATTGATCAAAGTCCACCTAACAGAGTGTTTCACTTCTGGTTGTGTTATCTAGTTTCTCAAGGGCAGCTCCTGGGGAGCCTGAACCCTTCATTGGTCCAGTTGGGTTCAAGAACTCTCCAATGGGGAAGTCAAGTCAGCCAGCAAAGGTAAGAGGTGAGCAGATGATGAGGATAATCAGGGCTTTAATCACATGCATTGTTTTTGCTCTGGCTACTTCTCTGGGGAAGGAGGGAAAATGGGTGATGCCTGGAGACAGGTGGACACAATGAATCTGAAGAAGTACACAAACTGAATCCAAAACACGAGACTTTGTATATGTGGGCCAGATCTCCCTGATAAGGTATTATTTGAGCACAGTTCCAAAGCAAGTGAGAGAGCCAACCACATGAATATCTTGCAGAAAATTATTCTAGGCAGAGAGTACAAGTGCAAAGATTTCTTGAGGCAGAAGGTGGAGGACATCGTGTGTTTGAGAGCAGAGAGGAAGCCAGTGCGGCTACACTGGAATAATTGAGGGCAAGGGTAGTAAGAGATGCATTGGAAAGGCAGTAAATGTTAGATCATGAAGGGCTTTCTAAACTATGGTAGGTCTTTGGCTTTTACTCTAAGTGAGATGGACATCATTGGAGTTTGAAGCAAAGGAGTGACATGATGTGATTTACTTTTTTTTTCAACAGGATGCATGTACCCCAACTTTTATTGCAGCATTATTTACAATAGCCAAACCATGGAAGCAGTGTGATTTACACTTTTAGAGGATCATTCTAGGTTCCGTTGGAGAATGGATGATAGAGGAGTAAAGAAGGAATCTGGGATACCATTTTGGAGACTCTTGGGTTAGGCGGTAGTTGTGGATGTGGCAAGAAGCTGGATTTTGGTCATGTTAAATGAGACTGTTAGGGTTTGTTAATGGTTGGATGTGGGCTGTGAAAGAAAGAGAAACCAAGCATGATTCCAAGAGTTTTGGCCTGAACAACTGGAAAAGAGGAATGACTCTCATTAAGGCCAAGTTCATTTCTTTTGGTAGGACTATTTTGTGTGACTATATAAGACTATTTTGATAAAATATCCAATAGGATATTCTGACAGAAGCAGCTAAGCAGAATCCTCCATTGTAAAGTATTTCAGATTGAGTTCACTCATAGTGCATAATATGTTCAACTAATTTATATCTTTTAGATCCATTTCTATGAGTAGATTGAAATTTAAAATTTCCATTATGCATTAAGTTTGGTTATAGTACCTCTATTAAAGAGAAAGGCTTAATTAACCTTAGAAGTAATAACTTGCCTAAGTGGTGTGTGTGTGTGTGTATGTGTGTGTGTGTGTGTACGTGTGTGTGTGTGTGTGTGTAAGGGTGGTGAAATGTACTTATTTTTAGTAGTCCTTCAGTAGAAGTAGGCTGGAACTCCCTGTACGATATTTCAGATTGCTTAAGATGTTGTCATGTTGGTTTTCATTGTTATTGATGCTAAACACCCTAAGAATGTCTCTGGCTCATGCAAAAGGTCCTGAAATATTTCGATGATTTATGAAACAAAGAGGCTTCCTTGATGTCTGTGAATCAACCATGATGACTTCAACGAATTAGTGGTAAGCATTTATTATAGCACATGGAACTCAGTTACCTGGCTGCTTTCTGTTCCATTAACACATTGTGAAAAAGTCTTGATGGAGCTTTTAGCCATAAAACATCCTAGAGTGTAATCTGTTTTTAGAAGATTAATTTCATCTGAAATAGTGGAGCAAATGATAAACAGCTTAAAGGACACCAGAAAAATATATCATGTTACAGTTGAGGGCAATAATATTGTTCCACACTTAAGAAAACCTTGCAGGAGAAAAAAAAATCTGGTAAGAAAAATGGGTTCAGGGGTGCCTGGGTGGCTCAGTGGGTTAAAGCCTCTGCCTTTGGCTCAGGTCATGATCTCAGGGTCCTGGGATCTAGTCCCGCATCGGGCTCTCTGCTCGGCCGGGAGCCTGCTTCCTCCTCTCTCTCTACCTGCCTCTCTGCCTATTTGTGATCTCTCTCTGTCAAATAAATAAATAAAAACCTTAAAAAAAAAAGAAAAAGAAAAATGGGTTCAACCATGTTTATTGGATCAAATTGGTTAGGATATTACTGTCAATGTGTATTAAAGGGGATGGAATATATAAGACCATTTCTAGTTAAAAGAAAAAGATGTCAAAAATTTTATTTTATTTTAAAAACATTTTGAAAACTTCTGCCCAATCTTTCATACTTTTTATCAATCTATCTATCCATCTCTCTATCTCTCTATCTATCCATCTATCATGTTTATTTTCAACCTGAGGTTTCTGAACAAAGTGGGCTCAACCCCAAATGAGTCCTGGGGCCTAGCAAAGAAGGACACAAATGAGATCTAGTAGAAATTGTACTTGGGGCAGACAAAGATTTTAATTAAGAATAGGGAAAAATAGTTTGACTCTAGAGGGGATATGGTTAGACTGTAAGACTTTGCTTTTATGTCTTAAATTTTTTTTTAAAGATTTTATTATTTATTTGAGAGAGTACAAACGCTTGCGCATGAGCAGGGGTAAAGAGGTGGGAGGAGAGGGTGAAGGGGAGGGCCAGAGGGAGAGGGAGAGGCAGGTTCCCTGCTCACCCAATCCCAGGAACCTGGGATCATGACCTGAGCTGAAGGCCAACACTTAACCAGCTGAGCCACCCAGGGGCCCCTAAATTCTTAATCATAGATGTCAACCCACATTATTACTGGTAATGTCAGTAAGAAGAAATTACCACCTCTTTAACTCACTACAGCTGATCAGGAGAAACTGATCCAGGTTTTGGTGCAGCTGATGACACACTCTGAAGGATTAGCAAACACCGAGTACCCAGTATATGCCCTGTGGAAAGACACCCTTGATGACAAATAACACTCCTTAGCATTTTAGACAGACAGGCACAGGGAAAGGATATGCTACTTACCCAGAGGGTAGTAGCATATGACATTTACCACCCCAAGGAGATGTTGCAGATGGAAAATATTATCCATTCCAGAGGAGTTTTTAGACGTATTTACAGATGATGCACCCATGGAAGTTTGAGTGCTTCTGGAATATTCCAGAATCTTTGGACTTTGACATTCACTAATCACCCTTTGATGATGAGCCTGATGTGCCATTCTATAGGCCTTCATAATATTTTCTTTATTCCAATTCCAGGGAAACCTGATATAGTGAAGTAGTCATGCATTTATTTGTTCTTTTAGTTAGTCAATATTTATTCAGCATCTATTTGTAGGATATTAAGCTAGGCAGGGATAATTCACAAAAAAGAGACATATTTCTTCTAAATATTGCTATTACCTGATAAATAATAATAGTAATTATTACTATGCTTCCTTAGGTTACATAAATACTGGTTGAAATGGGATGGCATTAACAGTAACAACACATACTTCTCTGATTCTCCTCTTACTTATAATTGCAGGGCCTCTACTTCTGGGAAAGGGTCTGGTCGTTATTGCTAGGAGTCCCACAGTGTTTCTGATGGGTACCATATATGTCCCCTGTTGTCTTGGTCTGCTGCCCTCGCTTCCTTCTGCTTAGGCCTCCACTCTCTGGCAGGAGACTTCACTGCCAGGAGCCCATGACTGAGCTGCCCTTTGTGGCTTCCACTTCTTCCTCTGTGTATCATTGCTGCCATGTGGGGGATCCCTTAGTTGGCAACTGTGCATCACACTTTCTGGATGCCTCAGAATACCATAGACACATCATATTTTTGGAAGAAGTAGATAAAATATCTCTTTCCCAAATTGGGGTCACATGATGAAGCAGGACTATTTGTGCTAACAGAACTTCTTCCTGTTTTTCTTCATAGCTTTTCCTCCCCAATTCTTCTTCCATTCTTCTTCCTTCTCTTTACTCCACCCCCACCCAATCACCACAAATTAAAAAAAAAATTCATTGGGATTAGGGGTGGAGGGCAGTGAGGGTAGGTGGGTAAATCCAAGTGACACCTCTGAACTTGGAATCGTGCCCTCTTCCAATAACCACTCTTACAAGACTGGCTTCTATACCTGACTCCCTTTCCTCATGAGGTAGAATTCTAAGTTCCTTTTGCAAATAGACTTGCAGCTAGCCCACTTTATCAGGCCTGAAGGCATGCTCTCACATGACAGGCTGAGATCGATTAATAATCTATACCTGAAGCTCATCACAAAGCACTTTCATAGATAGCAGCTCATTTTTCCCACAAGAGGCCAGAGGGTTTTTTTTTTTTAATCCATTTTACAAATGAAGTCATTGAGGTTCAGAGAGGCCTACTCATCAGGGTCATACAGTTTAGACTCTCCATGCAGAGAGACACATTCCATCATGTGGCGTTCAGGTCTCTTTACCCTCTGGCCTTCACTTATCTGTTTATTTCCCCTGTCTCCAAACTCTCCATGTAACTTCTAGGCTCTCACCATCGAGAAAGGACCCTGTGAAATCTTCTGAAGGCTCCATGCTCCCTTTTACTTTTGTGACCTTACACATGGGTCTTAGATTGGGTTCCCTGGAAACAGATTCTGAGATGGATAACTGTCCAGGAAGTGCTCTTGGGAGGTTCAGTCAAAAGAAGTGAGTAAGGAAAGATGGCAAGGAATTGAGGAAGGTGAATTTGTAAGGAAGTGACAAAGGCAGGGTCGGGCTCTGGGAGACGCTCACTAGAGATGTGGTTGCAGCTAAGGCCTCAGATAATCCTGTCAGGAACATAACCTTGGGCAAGATAGCTCCTGAGTCTGAGCACAAGCCCCAGTGAAGAAGGAAGATGCAAACAGTCAGCACCTGATTATTACCAGCAGCTGGGGGATGGGGGAATCAGACCTGAAGAAGGCGTGTGAAAATATCCACTACACATATTTTCCTCCCACTTTAATGTCCTTACCCAACTTATTGCTCAAATAAAATATGGCCACATTTTAGTTTCTTTCATATTTAGTCTCATACAACTAATTTTTCTCGGGGTTTCTAATTGACATTCTCCCTGCCCCCTATGACATAAGAAACATATGTTTGAATCTAATTGCTAAGCCCAACCCAGAAATGAATGGAATGGAATATACTTTCTTCCTAGAAATGTTTTTCTTGGATCCCTCTGACCTCCCAATCTATTTGGGAACAGCTGTTTCCTAGCTCCCTTACCCAGATCTCCTCCTGGGATATGTTTGCCCTGAACTCCTACACTAACAGTAATATTTCTTAGATTCCAATTCTTCTTTCTTGTGTTTCTGTTGAGAGCCTAAAGTTACTTTTCACAAAGGATTAGCAGAGATAAACTTCTCTTCTAAAAATACATGCTTTTGCCATGAAATAGAATTCTAGTTGCAGAATAATTTCTACTTCTGACTTTAAAGAATTACTTTCTTGCCTAGTAGCTAATGTTGCTGATGAGAAATATGGTGCCTCAGTGACTCTCCTTCCTTTGTAGGAAACCTGTCCTTTTTTTGGCTGTTATTTTTGGATCTTCATATTATCCTCTGTGATTGGAAATTTCATTATCACCAAGCTTGAGTCTTCTCAGTTTTTAAAAAGAATTTATTTTTAAGTAATCTCTACACCCAACATGGGGCTCAAACTCACAACCTAGAGATTGAGAGTCACTTGCTCTACAGACTGAGCCAGCCAGGAGCTTGAGTTTTCAGGTCATCCTATTAGGCACTTTGTGACTGCCATTAATCTCATGGCTTCTGTCTTTTCTCAGCTTGGGAAGTTTGTCTCCAATTATTTTCTTTTCTTCATCTTCTTTGTTTCTTCTTGTATTTTGTTCATGAGTCTCTTCAATTGTGTGTTTTCCATTTCTTTAGAATTCTCATGATTTTGGAAAACTTACTTTTCTTTTTTTCTGCATCCTTTCTGTCAAATTTGTTATGACAATTGTATTTTTAATTGTCAAAATATCTTACTTTGATTGCTCTTTTTTAATGACAATCAGTTCTTGTTTACAAAAGCAGCTCTTCCCTAGTCCATGGCAAGGGAACTGGGCTTTTACACCTGTGAACCTCTCAGATGTTAGAAGGCACAGAAATGTGTTCTAGTGGCTTGAAAGCAGTTCTCAAAAAAAAAAAAAAAAAAAAAGATACTGAAAAATCTGTGGGTATCTGGATGGAGCACTGAGGTTATACCCTATGGATACGATTTTGACTGTGGTGTGACATTCTTTTATTGAGCTCTATGAAAATGATTACAATTTCCTGGGGTTCATCATGACTTATCAGGCATTCTCTGGGCCTCACTTATTGGCAGGATATGAACCCCAGATACAGCAGGGTCAAGGTTAATTGGATTTATTCAAAGTGAGAAATACTAAGGACTGCTATTCCATTTAGACGACAGAGCAATAGGGAGAAGGACACTTGTGGTGGGCAGTGTGGTTTTTATGAGAATTCCACGGAATGTGGTCACTTGTCTGAGGTTTTTTGGTAAAAAATAAGGAGAGGCTGCAATTTTCGATACATATTCTTCCTTATCCGTGATCTCCATTGCTGAAGTGATTCCAAACAAGTGTTTATTGTAAATAAAGGATAAGAGACTGAGAAATAATTTCTAATGTCAGGAGATAACAGTGCTGATGAATCACTTCCCTCCCAAGAACTGTAAATAATGGAGATTTCAGAATTCGGTTTAGTGTAATATGTTACTGGTATTTTTACATTAGAAAATCTGATATTTGTGAGTGTTCCCTAGATTATGATAATTGAGGTTGAAATTTCCTGAAGACTTTTTGGCAAAATCTTTTCTTTTCTTTTTTCTTTTTTTTTTAAGGCATGAGAAAAAAGAATTAGTAACTTCCAGCCCTGGCAAAATTTCCACATTTCTCCCTAACCCCTCCAATAAAAGTATCTTTATTTATTTACTTATTTATTTTGAAAAAGCACTAGATCGAGAATTTAATGGCCTTGGGAAAAATCTGCAAACAGATTTATATCAACTGCAAACAGTTGATAGATGGGCTGGTCTTTGCCTCCAAGTGTTATAAAATATTACCATTAATATTATCTGATGGCATTGTTCAGAGATATACTATCTACCTATTGAATAACTTGTTTTTTAAATTAATGTGACTGGATTAGTAATACATTCATATTGGAGTACTAATTCTGATCAACCCCTTTGTATTTCCTTGGTGTCACTCCAGATGAGGTAGAGCAGGGTTTTGGGCACAGTTGGGATGGATGAAGTAAAGTCTACTGACCTACTGATATTCTCTGAGACTTTGTTGGCCACCCTTGGTAATATCTAATATTAGTATAGATTTTAGAGTTTACTGAGAAATATGCTCTGAGAGAATACTTTGGAATTTTGAGAAAGGGAAGTTGCCGTCATATGGACATGGAGATGAAGACATTTGTTAAATTTTAACATTAAGTGTAAAGTCAAATTAACATTACTCTTTAATCTTCTAAACTGTAAAATAAAATAAATTAAGTCCAGTAGCTTTAAGTTGACACCAAAGACAGGTTTCCACCTCTCTCCTCTCTTAGGATTCATCACATTAATACACTTACGAAAATAAAACCAAACATCATTGTGCATTTTTTTTTCTATTTCACCACTATCCCTTTTTTCCCATTAGTCTCTTGGATTTTGAAATATAGAGGAATTGATAACAAATTCCAAATAAAACACACACATACACATCAGTGGGTATGAAAACATTTCCCATGGTTAAGGAGCTCTTGATATTTATCACTCAACCATTTCTCTGGCTACCTTTAAAAAGGCTTTCAGGTTAACTATTGCAACCCCAACATTGTAGTCTGGTACCATCCATCTTCAGAATCCAGGAAATAGATCAATATTTGAGCCACAGACAGTTGAATCTATAAGCAAACCTTCCAAAGGAGCTGAATATGAGCAAGTGCAATTCTCTAATTAATCACATTACATTTTAGAAACCATTTTGTTATAAGTACTCACTATATAAAAATTTGGGGGCTTTGTTAATGGTCTGTGATAGGGTAAGTGTACAGATTTATGCCTAACCAAGAAAAGTCCAACTGAACACATTTTGTTTAAATTAATAAAGAACTGCGGAGGGAATTGGGGGTTGAAGGATTAGGTAATGAATAAGAGAAACAGATGCAGATGAAATATGACTTCCTTCGTGTGGTGTATTTCAGGGAAGCTTTAATTTACCTGAATATGGCCATGAGTTATGCTTAGAGTATTGTATTAGAATTCCTAGTAGAAAGGGATTTAGATATACACGTAAAGTTAAATATGGTTAGACAGTAAAATATTGATTGCTTACCACAAACAATGCAGCAGGGTATCTAACACTTGTTTTCCTTGTGGAACATAATAAGGTAATTAATTTATCTCTAGCTGAGTTTTATTTGCGAAAAAAAATTTTTTGGGTGGAATAGATGTGAATGTATTTTGTGTGTTTCTCAAACAGCTCTCTATTTGTGCTGTAATAACCATGTACCGTTTGTGGCAGTGCTTTAATAATCATCACCTTGGAAATGGGGCTACTTCCTTCTTCTTTTAAATAGTAAAACACAAGGCTCAGTAGTAAAACAGCACTCCGGATATAAACGCTAATGACTAATAGGAGAGTTCTGACCCTCTGAATTGCGTTTACTGTTCACCAATGATTATGTCATTAGGAATGAATTAGATAGTCAATGAGGTGAATCTTCAAATCAAAGCTGCCACTTTGAAATTTTCAATAATTTGTTCACTTGTAGGATTAGGCTAGTATTTAACAGCCATTACTGTTCTATTGTTAGGTTTATGTGCCCGTGAAAAGCAGTTTTCATCTGGTATCCTTCTCTCTTCTCTCTTTTTTTTTTAAGCAACTGTATTTATTAAAGCTAGAGATCTTTGATTATTTACTCCTGATGAGAACAAGTTAGAGACAAAATAATCTACTATTTACCATCTGGAAATCACCAGAGAACATCTATCTGGAAATCACCAGAGAACATAGAGTGGGACATTCCAGAAACGTTGAGGGATGGTGATTCTTATTCTTGCTTCTTACTTTTTTTTGCCTATTGTTTTTACTATCTAAATAATGTGAAAAAAACATAATGGCTGTCTTTTTTTGGTGGGGGGGTGTTCTATTGGGAGAAATCACTTATGACACTTTATATCTAGTTTTGCGTACTCTTTTTCATTGCAAAAACATTAGTTCTTTTGTGGATACTCAACTGCTGGTGCAAATTGGAATTATAGCTATAACAATAGCTTTTACTTCTTGTTTGTTTTCTATGTCCAGAGGCCATGCTAGGGACATTATTGGCACGCCCCCTCCCCACCATGGAGTTCCTACTGCATACTGTGGGACTGCAGGTGGGAGTACAAGGGAACTGACTGAGATGCAGATAGTAACATGCCTTTTCATTGGTTGCACACAATAACATTGCTGGTTGCAAACCTCCCTCTCCCACTTGAAATTATTAATTTAGGACAAACTTGCAATATTTCCTAAGAACACAGTGGAAAAAGATAGGGTAAAACTGCCTAGGGGGAAAAGCTAGAGAAAAGAAAGCAGATGAATAATAATTAAAGTAACAAGGAACAACGTAAGAAGAAAACTTGCATAAGTGACTCTTAATCTCACAAAACAAACTGAGGGTTGCTGGGGGGAGGGGGTTGGGAAAGGGGGGTGGGGTAATGGACATTGGGGAGGGTATGTGCTATGGTTAGTGCTGTGAAGTGTGTAAACCTGGCGATTCACAGACATGTACCCCTGGGGATAAAAGTATGTTTATAAAAAATAAAAATTAAAAAAAAAAAACACAAAAACAAACCAAAGGGATGCCTGGGTGGCTGTCAGTTAAGCTACTGCCTTGGGCTCAGGTCATGATCCGGGGGTCCTGGGCTCGAGTCCCGCATCGGGCTCCTTCCTCAGTGGGAGCCTGCTTCTCTCTCTGCCTCTGTCTGCCACTCTGCCTGCTTGTGCATGGTCTCACTCTCTCTCTCTGACAAATAAATAAATAAATAAATAAATAATTAAAAAAATAAATAAAACCAAACCAAAACAACTCTGGGCAGTGGATTGGAAGAGTTTGGTATGATTCAGGCAAATTCTTAAACTGGGAATTATAAAAATAGCAATTATTGACAAGCAAGTCTGGTGAATTTTCTAAAATCTAAGGATAAAGAAAAAATTTTCTTTGAGATCTCCTTTTTGGCCTGGGCTCATTTAGAAGAATGTTGTTTAAATTCTGGTTTCTTGAGGTTTTCCTATTGTCTTGAAAAAAGTTCCTGGGAAGGTGGTCCACATGATGCTGGGCACCAAGATTTGAATGGGAATTTCCTAAATGTGTTTGGTGGAGCACTAAAGTAGGATTTCTAAATGGCTAACATGAGGGCAAAGTCTAAGAGGTTTGGAAAATATCTGGTTGAACAAAGTTAAACAGATTTATTTCCTGCAAATATCAGTCCCTTTAAACAAAGAGGAATTAAGAATTTCCAAGAGGGCAGTAAAGTATGTTTCCCAAACCTTTAGTCATTAAGTCCCCTTCCCTATTTTTTTTTCTTGATTGAATCTTTTGGTTTTGACTCCGGGGAATAAATTTTGGAAAATACTTTGAATTATGATCGCTGAAGAAATTTTTGATGATGTTCTCCAGAAAGTGTCATGGCACCCGTGTTTCAGAGTGATGGGTGGTTGATGGTTTCTTTCTCTAGACTGAAAGTAGATTTACACCAAATAGAGCTTAAAAATACCTTTCCCTTAAAAATAGAACTACCCTATGACCTGGCAATTGCATTACTTGGTATTTACCCCATAGATATAATTGTAGTGATCTGAAGGGGCACGAGCACCCCAATGTTTATAGCAGCAGTGTCCACAATAGCCAAACTGTGGAAAGAGCCCAGATGTCCATAGACAGATGAATGGATAAAGATGTTAGATATATAAATATATATCCAATGGAATACTACTCAGCTATAAAAAAAATGAAATCTTGCTATTTGCAATAATGTGGATGGAACTAGAGGATATTTTATGCTGAGCAAAATAAGTCAGTCAGAGAAAGACAATTATCATATGATCTCTACTGATATTTGGAATTTAAGAAACAAAATAGAGGATCATAGGGGAAGAGAGGGACATATAAAATGAGCCAAAACCAGAGAGAGGGAGAGAAACCAAAAGAGACTCTTAATCATAGGAACAAACTAAGTGTTGCTAGAGGGGAAAGTGGTGGAGAGATGGGGTAAACTGGGCGATGGACATTAAGGAGGGCATATGATATAACGAGCCCTGGGTATTATATAAGACTGATGAATCATAGACCTGTACCTCTGAAATGAATAATACATTGTATGTTAATTAACTGAATTAAAATTAAAAAAATAAATGACAGAAATCATAAAAACAAAAACAAAACAAAAACTACCTCTCCTATGCCCCATGGCTGACAAGACAAGGTTTCACCTGCTCAAGGGAAACACAGTCACTGAGCCCTTAGGTGAGTTGGGGGTTGGGGGAGAGAGGAAGGGAGAGAGGAAGAGAGAAATAGAGCAAGGGGGTGAATCTGAGACTGGTATCTGGTTCATTGTGTGTGTTAAGTCATCTGTAGTTCTCTCTACAGAAACAAAACTCAAGTTATTCTGAACACATTCTTTTGTGGGCATCACAAATGCAAATTTCAAGCATCTCTTGTCTTCTCTCAGATAGCACACAGAAATCCAGATTAAGTGGGTTTCTACAATGTGAATGTGAATCAGGATTCTAGTGGTTAGCCTCCAAGGACCTGGTCATTTTAATGGAATTTTGGCTTATCAAGACTTATCTCTGTTCCATGGCTCTATGTATTACAAAAGGGCTGTGATATGCTACAGATGATGGAATGAGGCTCAGAGAGTTAGGGATTCACTAAGGTCATACACACAGTGAATGGTGGAGCAGCTGCTAGAACTTTTTCTAATGGGCAGGCTTGTTCTCGTTCTAATGGGGCCATGAAATATTTCCCAAAACATCTCACGGTGATGATTTAGTAGGAATATGATTAATATAATGTTACCATGTAATAGTCACTCATAAAACAGAGCATATCATATGAGATTTCATTCCTTAAGTAAGAATACCATTCTCTGCCCAGGTTGAAACTTTTATTCAGTCCATAATCTTTGCAAATGAAAAACTGAATTATTTTAACAGGGTATTTGAGATTGGTTCTATATTGTTTTCAGAGTACATGCTCAAATAACTTATTTCCTGAATATGCCTCTTGAGAAGATAACCAGTCACATCAAAAGTCTGATTTTTAAAATTAACTGCCTTTGAAATAATTTTTGTTTTTTTACCACAGTAAGATACAACCAATTAATGTTCTTTAGAGCAAAGGACATTCAATTAAGTTCATATTTCAAAAGTTAACCTCTTTGGGACAGAGTTCACATTTAAAAAAGTGTTCTTGATTCTAGCTGCCATACTTTATTCACTGCTAATCAAGCCCAATTTGGGGGAGGAAAAAAAAAATACACGGTTTAGAATGGGATTGTGTGAGAACTGGCTGAATTTGAATTTTACTTGATTGAAACAGTTGATCTACTTATGTTGTTAAATAGCATTCAAAGTTGAACCAAGTAGAACCCAAATGCACAAAAACCGTGCTATAATTTTTGTCCTTTTAGAATTCATTGATTTTTGAAGTTATTGGAGCATTTGTTTGTTTTTTAAGGATGTCTGCCATCTGACACATCCTTTGCTGGGTATTTAGAAACATGCTTACTTGGTCTTTGTTTTGTGTTAGGAAGTGGATTCTTTCCTCTTAGCCTGGCTTATCTGCATCTGCAGTAATTAGTTGGGTGGTGAATTAAATAAGTTACACCTGAGTTAGTTGAGAGCTTTAATCTGCCTGCATGAGTAGGAAAATTCTAAGCTTCCACTGAACTGAAAACCCAACTCACTGGCAGGATAGAGGGTGACAATGGTCACAGCTAATGAGGTTCTGTTGGAAGGTACTGAATAATCATTTAAAAAATCCATTCATTGGCTGATCTGGCTGTGAGGACAGGACATTGTCACACATATGGCCTGGCTGCCTGGGCCTCTGTAGGCTGTGGTTGGTATAACCTTTCAGGAGAGTCCACTCTCCAAGTCATCAACAAACACATTTTAACAAGAGGAGCGAATGTATGATGGACTTGTGTTTCTTAATCAAATGAAAATTCTGCATTTGGCTAACAGTATCCTGTATTGAGGGAAAAAAAAATGGCTGTTACATCTTCTGTTTGTTTCTAAGAGCCAGCAACAAGCTCTTGGCATCAATATTCACAGTGGGTTTTCAAACACTCGGCAAAAAACATCAATAGCATCTGCTCACACCCCATCACCCTACCCCACACTCATTTGGTGGATAGCTCAAGCAAGATGGATGTTAGATTCTGCACCTTTCTGTACTAAACTCAGGATTTACACTGTGGACTACCTACAGCATAGTTAGAAAGTTGCTTCAAAACAGTTGCATTTTGGCTTCAGCCTCACTCCTGAGGCCCAGCCCACCTGACCAACTAGCAGAGCCAAAGACTGTGGAATCTGGTCCTAGTCTCTCTCTGACTTACTGAAGGACCATGAGAATCACTGCATAGAGTCAAAGGCCAAGATTTAAATCATATCATGGCTGTATTGGCTAGCTTTGAGATTTTGGTCACGTACTTAAGTTTTAGCCTGAATTTCCTTCATCTATATTATGGGGATCAAATTATAATCCCTATGTGTTCCATTAGGCAACCAGTTCCAGTTAAAAAGAGCTTTAATTTTTATTTCTAATATTAAATTTAAATACACGTGTACTGTCTACTTTCTAGTCATAGGTATATCCTCTGGAGAATGTCTATCATCATTCACCATAGCAGGTCTTTGAGATCAGCTATCTTGCAATTCCTAAACCATTGTATTGCCACTGTAAGCACCCCTTCTTGCTGCAGTCATGGCACATTTTTCCAAACCTTCATCCTTCTGCTCATACCCCTTTAGGAGGCTACTGCTTTTCTCAATGTACCTGTTAAGATATGGCACCCAAAGCTTGAACACAGAACTCAGATTTGGAGCCTGATATGTACTTGATATATTCTTATTCTGCAGAGCTCAGAATGAAGTCTCAAGATCTTTAGCAGCTGGATCCACTGACCTCAATGAAATTCTAGCCTGTCAAACCCATAGGTCTTTTTCCTATCAACTTCACATGCATCCGCATCTACTTCCTATACCTAATAATAGTAAGTGATTGTTAACTTTTACCAAGTGCTGTCAATGTACAAGGCACTATATGATTTGCATATATTAATTGTTTAATTCTCACAACAAACTTATAGGCAAATTCTGTTACTTTCCCAGCTTTACAGATGAGGAATCTAGGACTTAAGGGCAAAAGAAATGCGATAGATTTTTATGTGTTAACCTTGTATAGTTCAATCCTGCCAACTTCATTAAGTCTAGGAGATTTTCTTTTCTTTTCTTCCTCCTCCCTCCATCCTTCCTTCCCTCCCTCTTTTCCCCTTTCTCTTTCTTAATAAGTCCCTTGGAATTTTCTGTGTACACAATCATGTTGTCCATAAATGGGACAATTTTATCTCCCCCTTTCTGATCTGTACATATTTTCTTTCTTTTTCTTGCCTTATTGCACTGGCTAGGACTTCTAGGACACTATTGATGGGCATGGTCAGAGTTGACATCCTAGTCTTGTTTCTGATTATAGGTGAAAAACATGCAGTCTTACCCTATTAGGTTTGATGATAGTTGTAGATGTCCTTTATAATTTTGAGAAACTTTCCTTCTATTACTAGTTTGTTGAGAGATTTTAAGATGTCAAGAATGTGTCTTATATTTTGTGAAATATTTTTTTCTGCATCTATTTATATACTATAAGTTTCTTTTTTTTAGGCTGTATATATAGTGAATTACATTGATTTTTAAATACTAAACAGCCTTACTTTCCCAGTATAAACCCCCTTGGTAGTATTGTAGTATTCTTTTTTTTTTTTTTTTTTTAAGATTTTATTTATTTATTTGACAGACCACTAGTAAGCAGAGAGTCAGGCAGAGAGAGAGGGGGAAGCAGGCTCCCTGCTGAGCAGAGAGCCCGATGCAGGGCTCGACCCCAGGACCCTGAGATCATGACCTGAGCCCAAGGCAGCAGCTTAATCTACTAAGCCACCCAGGTGCCCCATATTATAGTATTCTTATTATAAATTGTTAGCTTTGCTAATATTTTGTCAAGGATTTTTTCCCTATTTTCATGAGGAGTACTGGGGTGTAGTTTTTTTTTTGTTGAAATGTCTTTGCCTGGTTTTGGTATAAGACTGATACTGGACTTGTAAAATTAGTTGGGCCATGTCTTCTTTATTTGTATTTTCTGGAAGATAACAGGTAGGATTGGTGTCATTTTTCCTTTAAGTTCTTGGTAGAAACCCATTGAAACTATCTACACCTGGAAATTTTTTTTTCAGCAGTTTTAAAATCAAATTTAATTCTTAAATATTTTTAGGTCTCTTTGGGTTATCTATTTTATTTTGGGTGAGTTTTGGTAGTTTGTGGTTTTCAAAGAATAAGTTAATTTCATCTGAGTTTGTTTTATCCATTTTCTCTATAGGTTTTCTGCTTTCAATTTTGTTGATTTCTGCTCTTATCTTTATTATTTCATTTTTCTGCTTAAATCAGGCCTATTGTGCTCTTCCTTTTCTAGTTTCTTGAGGTGGAGCCTTGAGAATTCTTTAACACAAGAATTTAATATGAATTTTGCTCTGAAAATTTTGTTTTGTTTAAAATATTTTCTAGGGGTGCCTGCATGGCTCAGTCAGTTAAGCATCTGCCATGGGCTCAGTCATGTCCCATGGTCCTGGGATGGAGCCCCACGTAGGTCTCCCTGCTCAGCGGGGAGTCTGCTTCTCCCTCTCCCTCTGCCCTTCCCCCTTCTGTGCCCTCTCTCTCTGTGTCAAATAAAAAAATAAAATCTTTAAAAAAATAAAGTAAAATATTTTCTAATTTCCCTTGGGAATTTTTTTTCTTTTATCCATGGATTAGAAGTGTGTTGTTTAATTTCTAAGTATGTTAAAATTTTCCCATTATTCCTCTGTTATTGATTTATAGATTAGTTATGTTATGGTCAGAGAAAATATTTTGCATGATTTAAATTCTTTTAAGTTAGTTAAAGTTTGATTTGTAACCTAGGACATGGTTTTTCGCTTCAAGAGAAAGTCAGTCTCTAATAGCCTTGTTCCTTTCCAGAGTCAAATCTCATGGTGAAGGGTAAGAGGGCGGGTCACTTGAGAAATAGTCCTTTATTATGGGTTTGTTGTATAGGTGGTATGTTTTGTTTTATAGCAATGAAAAGAAAAACAGACCAAACTATTCTGAGAAATCAGAAATAAAATCTGCATTAGCAACCTAAGAAGTTTAATGAGTCCAGGAGTCAAGGTACAAATAGTGAGGTAATTAAATTTACATTTTAGTATATAAGATACAGCTTGTTTGTCATCATATTCAGAGTCCTAGCTGGTAATTAAAATTATTTCTTTAGAAAACAGAATTACTTCAGTGTTTGCAAATAGATTTTTACATAGTACCATAACATAAAAAAATTAGGTGAGAGTAGAGACACTTGCTTCATCCAGAGCTCCCGTATGCCTTTCCTACCGGCCCTCAGCTGCAATTTCTGGTGTAACCGTCCAGGTTACTAGGATTCTACCAAACAGAATTCAAAAACTAGTTCTGTGGGTAAATGATAATATCCAATGTTCAGAAATTCCAGACTTTTTAGTCAATAGATATGTAAACAAATAAATAAATAAATACAACAAATAATTATTGTATTTATCATATTCCGGAGACTCTACTAGGTGCTAGAAATAACATGATGAATGAGATTAGACAGGTCTTTATTCTGATGTTTCCAAAAACTGGGGAGAGGAAGGGGAATATTGTTAAATTTGTCCTGTTTGGGAACTTTGCTGATGTTTCGTATTTGTTCTAATCATTAATTTTCTTTGGTTTTGCAGTAGCAATAAAATCAGCTGCAAATAATGATCTTTGATTTCTTTCTTCCAAATATTTATATCATTTCATTTTCCTCTTGTATAACATTGGCAAACACTGACAAAACAATAACAATCATTGGGAACATATTTTTCTTGTTCTTTAATGGGCTGCTTCTAGTGTTTCATCATTAGGAATAAGTTGGTTATAGTTTACTTTTGATAGCTACTTGTAGTATTAAAGAAATAGCCTTCTATTCCTGATTTATTAAGAGTTTTTCCTTTTTTCTTTTTTTTTAAGATTTTTATTTATTTATTTGACAGAGAGAGGCACAGCAAGAGAGGGAACACAAGCAGGGGGAGTGGGAGAGGGAGAGGCAGGCTCCCCGCCGAGCAGGGAGTCGGATAGGGGGCTTAATCCCAGGACCCTGGGACTATGACTTGAGCTGAAGGCAGACACTTAATGACTGAGCCACCCAGGTGCCCCAAGAGATTTTTTTCTTTTTAAAAATTCAGGCACTGGGGTTCCTGGGTGGCTGAATGGGTTAAGCACCTTCCTTGATCCCAGGGTCTTGGGATGGAGCCCTGAGTTGGGCTCCCTGCTCAGCTGGGAGTCTGCTTCTCCATCTCCCTCCGTTCCCCCACCCCCATGTTCTCTCTCTCTCTCTCAATAAATAAATAAAATCTTTAAAAATAAATCAGACATTAATGTTGAGTTTTATTAGATAGCTTATTGGTATTTATCAAGATCATCTTTTCTTTTTAACTTACAATGCAATGAATCACATTAATAAATTTTCTGGAAATATTGAAGTAATTTTAAGTTGATCAGGGTGTGTGTGTGTGCATTCATGTTTAAAATAATGATCTGGATTACATACATTTTATTTTACTAAGTTTTTTTTTTTTTTTTTACTTATATATAAGTAAGATTGGCCTATAATCTTTTGTGCTCATTTTATCATGTTTGGGGGTCAGGGATAGCCTATCCTGTTGGGAAGTTTTCACAATTTTTCAGTGATCTAGAATTATACTATTCACTATGGTAGCCATTAGCCACATGTGACTACTTAAATTTACATTTAAATTAATTAAGACAAAAAATTCAGTCCCTAATCCCCACAAAATTATCAGCAGTTTCTCAAGAGGGAGTTTAGAAGCTGTCTCTAAAACCAGAATGCCTCTCACACTTTCAAACTGGTCTTTGCTGCTTCACATTGCTGCCTCACTTACTTTTCTTTAAATCTTTTTGCCCCCGGTTGTCATCGTGGTGGGGAGGAGGTGTTGTGGGACAGGAGATGGGGTGAGGCCCTGGGAAGGGCACTAAATAAAGGTGACATCCTTGAACTTCCTTTTGGGTCTCACTGTCTGACCACTGTGATGTTTGGGTTGCTTATTGACAGCTGGCTCTTGCTTTCACACTATGTCCTTTTAATGTTTTTTCAAAAGAAGGCATCACTGTTGGAGGATATGCTCCGGTGAGTCGTTGTTCTCCCTGTTTCTCACTATCCTCTTGCCCTTTTCACTCTGTAGAGTAAAAATCTTTTATCTTGCATGGCAAGAAGTCCAAACATTTTTGTACCCAGTTTTCAGGGTTTTCTAAAACTGCACACTGAGCGCACTCAGTCTAGTTATTTTTTAAAAAGGTTTTTTATTTATTCATTGAGAGAGAGAGCGTGCAAACAAGTGAAAGCATGAGCAGGGGCTAGGGTGGAGGTCGGAGGTTGGAGGATGGAGGGTGGAGGGTCAGAGGGAGAGGGAGAAGCAGACTCCTTACTGAGCAGGGAAGCCAGACATGGGGCTGGATCCCAGGACCCCAGGATCATGACCTGAGCCAAAGGCAGGCACTTAATGGACTGAGCTGCCCAGGCATCCCGTAGTTTAATCTTTTTCTATCTACCACTCCGAACCACCCTGTCCTCTGTTCAGGCAGTCACCTAAGGGGTCCTTAAGTGGGTCACTCTCATGGCTGCTGCTATGCCTTCTGGGTTGATTTATACAAGGTCTCCCCCATTTTCTAGTTTCTTCAAGGTCCAGCTGAAGCTGTACTTCCTCTCAGGAACCTCTCCCTCGTGCTCTGACCCAGTGGTTCTCAGAATCATCTGGAGGGCTTGTGGAAACACAGGTGGCTAGGCTCCTCCCATCAGAGCTTCTGATTCAGGAGAACTGGGTCTCACCAAAAAATGGAACACCATGAGTGAAGGAAACTCAGAATGTTGCTACGTTCTTCCAGGAGGAGGGTGACCCTCTCTGTCTTTGTCATTGGCTGAGTCTTCTCCTTTGCAGGCCCCCAGCTGGTGACTGCCCCTTCTTGTGGTCTGTTGAACATCCACTGGGGTGTGGTTAGCCAGCAACTGCCGCATCTGCCTTCCTGCAGCTGTGGCTCAGTGAAAATTAACCCTTGGCCACTGGATGCCACTCTTCTGTCAGAGTTTTGGGCCCACCTCTAGCTTCTAAACTCTTACCAGTGAATTATTATTTTTGGTTTTGCCCAGGGGTTACAGGGTGAAGTTTGGTGAAATTGTTTAACTGATCATAACGTCCATCTCTCCAGCAAGCTGGTGCCTGGCATAGGCAAACCACAGAGAATTTCAGTTCCACTTGTTGCTTGTGTCCTGGTTTGATCTGAGTCATCAAAAGTCTCCTCTATTCCCCAGGCTTCCCTCACTGTGATGGACTCGCTGAGGCCAGGGCTTGGCATTTTCATGCCTGTGCTGGTCCTCGTCTCAGTCAGGAGACAGTAGCACATGATTACATTCTTTCAGTAGTCATTGTTTGCTGTACCTCTTCTCTGCCTTCCTGGGAAGAGTGACAGGCCCTTCCACCATACTTTCCCAGCATTTTCAATGTCTTTCTATTGGAGATTTATAGGGTATTGTATTTATTTGCTTTTGTTGGGAGGCTGGCAGGATGGAGGAAAGTGTGTAGGCTTGCAAATCAGACTCCTACTGATGGATTACCTGAATGGCCCTGATTCTTCACCCTTTTGCCATAAGACTTGGTAGGTCCAGAAACTAAAAGCTAGAGTGTATTCCTCTGACTTACCTGGGTTTGTCCATGTAGCTTTCTATGGCCAGTGGACTTTAGCACAGATGATGCTACCAAGTTTGAAAAGTGCTTGCACAGCTGGATTTGCCCTTCTGGGTGTCTGCCATGCTCATGAGAACAATATGTCCAAGATAACCTGATGTTCCCAGAAAGATGGTAGGCACTGGGAGCAGATTCACCCTGAATCAAGCCTAGCCTGGATCAAATGGCTCTTTGCTGATCTGCAGATTGCTAAGAATAAATGAATGTAGGTTTAATTTACTGATATTTGGGATTGTTTGTTGGCAGCATTTTTGTGGCAAAACATAGGTAGACTGGGGTTCAAATCTGATCCCTACAACTCACTGGGTTTTGAGATATACCCAGGCTTTCTGAGATATACTAGGCTTTCACGTTTAAATGGGGTCAGTAGTAGTTGATCTTTAGGGTTATTGTCAAGTAAGTAAAATGTCGGGGTGCCTGGGTGACTCAGTCGTTAAGCGTCTGCCTTCGGCTCAGTCATGATCTCAGCATCCTGGGATAGAGCCCCACATCGGGCTCCTCGCTCAGTGGGAAGCCTGCTTCTCCCTCTCCCACTCCTCCTGCTGTATTTCCTCTCTCACTGTCTCTCTCTCTGTCAAATAAATAAATAAAATCTGAAAAAAAAAAAGTAGGTAAAATGCCAAGCATGGAGCCCTAAACTCACCTCTATAGCTACTGGTCCATAGTACATACCTAATAAGTGTGTGTTGGATGCACAAATGGAGACTTAAAGAGTGGTAACAGCGAGAAGTGTCACATTGTGTGATTACAATATTGCAAGCATAGAATGAACCAATAGAAGTTTTCTAGGGATGTCAACCTCCCTAAATTCCTGGGGAACAAGAAGATCCCATTATGCCTGGAGTGTAGTATGAGAAAGTACTTCTATGTAGCCTTCAGGCCTCTTTTGTCTCTGTGATCTGCTGATCCTAGGATCCCTGTTTCCTGAGCATGTATTTCTTCCCACATGTCCTGTGGCTGTCTGATCCTGCTTGTTGGCGTCTTGTTTACAGCATGACTCCTCCAGTCTCACACAGCCTGGTGGCTATTGAGTACATACCGTGTGTCAGACACTGTCAGTAGCACGTATTGTTATTCTCTCACTCCATCCTCACAACCCCACCAGAAGAATTCCCTTGGTATAGAGGAGGAAGGGGAGGCTTAGAGACACCAAGTAGATCACACAGCCAGGAAAGAGGAGAGGTGGTATTCTATCCGACATCTGACCCTTAAACCCTTGCTTTTACTTTTATTGAATGCTACACTATGGATGAGTAACTTTTTTTTTTTTTTTTAATAAATGTTTACCAGAAACTCCAGAGTTACCCTATAGGAACCTGCCCAGAAGGTGGTACTTTTTCTGAACAAGTCAAGCAGAGTAGAAACTATGCTATTGATTACCTCAACTAAGCCCCCCTAAATTTTTGTTAACAGAACTCCAATTTTGTACATATAATTGCTTTTCAGGTGATGCTATCCCTACCTTGGGGGGAAAATCCTAATTTGTCTAAGTCATGTGTGGTCTTCTCATTGCCCGAGACAGTCAATGGTGTGGGGTGGGCATATGACCCAGTTTTGGCTACTGAGATCCGAGGGGAAGTCTGTTGGTGCAGGACATCAGGAAAATGTCTCTTTCCTCTTCTGGAAGAGGAAACATCAGGAAGAAATGGCGTTTTCCTGCTGCTTGTTGTCCTGTCAGCAGGTGAAACCTGACCTATGGCAACTTTCTTGTGACCAACTTTCTTGTGGACAGTCATTGAGGAAAAGAAGGTAAGAAGCTGAAGACAATAGAGCAGAAAAAAGTTGGTCCTTAATGGTTTCACTGAGTCTCTGAACGAATGAATTCTGGATTCATCCTCCTTTGGTGCTTATGTTATGTGAAATAATAAAATATCTTCATAACTTAAACCATTTAAAGTTGGGTTTTTTATTAAGTGCAGCTTAAAACATCATGATGATACTAAAAAAAGCTATTTGTAACAATATGAAAATTCCACGTAGATCTTAGGATTCCACCGGCTGTCTAAGCTCTTCTATAGTGGTCCTCTCTTTGTTTCACTGCTCTTTGACTCTGGCTTGTTCTCTTGTACTCCATTCAACACTGGCCCACTCTGCAGTCTGAGCTCCTGAGCATGGTGCTTATTGATGTGAAGCAGAGGGGACACATTACCCACATGGAGGCACGATAGGCAACCTCTGAAGATCCTTTGTCTACTCTGAGTATTTTTGAGCAGTGCCAGGGCGTAAAATGAGATACTCCAGGGAAGCAGATATGCTTAATTTCCACTCAGCCACTTAGTAGTGATGTGATCCTGGATTATGTTAAGTAAACTCTGGGCCTTGATTTTCTCTGGTATAAAATGGGATCCAAAACACCTTCCATGTGAGATGGTTACAAACATTAGATCTAATAAATGCGTGGGCTTAACCTGCCCCTCCAGTCTTCTGTTCTAGCCACTCTGACCCCTTCCCAAGTCTTCCAAAGTGCTTTGCCTTCTCTCACCACAGGACCCTTGTACATGCTGTTTTCTCTGTAAGTGATGCTCTTTCCTCACCTTCTCATCCCCCACCATTTGATGAACTCCCATTTGCTTCTTATGCTCTCAGCTCAGGTGTCCCATCCTTTCTCAAGTCTCCTACATAGATCATCTTTCTTTGTTGTTCTAGTGAAACCAAATTCCTTTCAGAGCACTTATTACAGGTCCTTGTTATTTTTATTTATTTATTTTCAAAGATTTTATTTATTTATTTGTGAGAGAGAGAGAAAGAGAGAGCGCGCACACAAGCAGGCAGTGTGGCAGGCAGAATCGGAGAGAGAAGCAGGCTCCCTGCCGAGCAAGGAGCCCGATGCGGCACTCGATTCCAGGATCCTGGGATCATGACCTGAGCTGAAGACAGCAGCTTAATAGACTGAACCACCCAGGCATCCCAAGTCCTTGTTTTTTTTTACTACCTATTTCTTATTATCATATTACTGTGGCTCTTGGTGAATGTTGGTTTTCTCCAGGAGCCTGAAGTTCAAAGAAATCAGGGATAATATTGCATACTGATACCTATGGTATCCCCAGGTGGCTAGATTAGTGCTATTCCTATAATAATATTCAATAAAATTTGTTGAATGAATACATGAATATGCAAATTTCTGATATTTCTCAGGGGCTCAGTAAATCGTAACTGCCATTGTTAGCGTGTTCTCTTATCAGACTTTCCAGCCATTTCATATTTCCGTATGTTCTTTTGAATGGAATCCAGAGTATTTCATCACTAAGTTGCCCTTTACATATGGTACAAAAGAGCAGATGGTAGAGTGTCGTCAGAAATCCCGAAGGACTTTACTTCTCTGGGCCTCAGTTTCTTCATTTATGCAATGAGTCAGATCCTTACTTTTCTGGTATTCTTAATACTCTCAGGTGGAGGGCAAGTCACAGGGGGACTTATGGCACACTACCCTGGTTCCTTGATTGTACCTGAATATTTAGAGAAAAAGAAACCTATATAGTTAATTACTAAAACAAAAATACTTCATTGAATCAAATTGCAAAATGTGCACAGATTTTAAGGCAAAGGGTTCCACCCCCCAAGTTTCTTGGTGATGTGCTTCCATTTGTCAGAATCACCCAGGCCCTGTCCCTAGGGATTTGGTTTTAACTGGCCCAGAGTGAAGCATCAATACACAGAGAGAGAGAGAGAGAGAGAGAGAGAGAGACATTTAAAAGCTCTCTGTGGGATACTAATGATCAGGGAGGGCAAAGACCTCCAGGGTACTTGGGTGAAAAAATGCAACTCAGTGCCCTGGATGGATTCCTTTCTTGTTCCTGCCTTTTTTCTTCAGGTCTTCTCAAATGATTTTGCAGTCCTAAAATTCTACATCTAGATCCTTCAAGAGATACTTTGGCTCTTTCCTGTGGGACAGTATTCACTAGCAACCCAGGCAATAAACTCATGGGAATTTTCAAGGGTGCTTGGAAACCATCCTGTGGCCCCTTGATAAAACCTGCCTTGATAAACCTTTTTTCAGAGAAGAAATATGTGTGCATTACCCAGTTGTCTCTCATCTGGCAGATAACAGGATTTCATTGACCGGGAGTCTGACCCATTGCCTGGGCCTTTGTCACTGCGAGGGCTGCATAGCAGAGAATATGAAGACTTCTCCCAATAAAGCATCTCCACACATGGCCTTTCGAGCAGGCACTTCTAGAAATCTTAATGCTCAGCATACAGGGATGCTAGGAAAATCAAATGTGTTTTATTTGCAAGTCCCCATGCTCCCCTTTCCAACCTCCCCAAGAAAAAAATCACAAGCAGTGAATGCAAATAATTTTTCAAATCGATCGTTTTATGAAAATGCCTGTTTTTATTCTATCTTTTTTAAGGACTAGAGAATCACATAAATGACAATTCCAGAAACCGTAGATTTATGACTTTTTTACTTTCCAAATATGTTGGCACGGAGTAAAAAAAAAAATAAAATCTTGTAATTTCGGGAAGAGAATAATGTACTTTTTTATTAAAATGGAAATGACACACTGCTGCATATCTAAGTTGATTTAGTGTTTTTATTAGTTATATAACTGTTTTAATACCTCACTAACTATTGCATTCTCCCTTAAGGTTTCCATTGTTCACATACCCTAGAAACAAATTGATAATTCTGAAAAAATAAAGTATTTCTTGGTTGTTTGCTAACAGCAGAATAGCAATCAGTCACCACAGGGTTACTACAATGGGCATCATTATATCTGGATCCTTATCAATTTCACTATACGGGTAAGTATTATTGCCGTATACCGGAACTCCTTTGGTGTTATTGCTTAATTTTAATTGTGATTGTAAAATGTGAACAATGTGGATCTTTAAACCACAATTAAACACCTGCTATACTTGTTGTCTGTTAGCATTTAAAGATATATTGAGTATTTAAAAACTGCTGATTCAGATATTACATTGAGCATAAAAATAGATTTAATTGGAGAACAAATGTTTGCTTAAGGAGGAAGTTCTAGGAAAGTTTTCCGAAGTCAGATAGGTGAATTCAAATTTAAGTCTGTTGGGAAAACACGGACCTGATAGAAAGGGTAGTCGTCATGCAGGAGGTGCTCAGGCCACCTCCTGCCGCTCTCATGCCCATTTCTTTCAGCCGTGGGGATCTGACTCTCTGTCCCATTGACAACTTGTTAATGAAGAACCTCCGTACAGGAAGCACCTGCCCGATGTTGATGAGATATTAATAGGAGAAGTAACAGAGCTACAGAGGCACAGAGGAGGGTAGTGAGGGGAAGGGGGAATGAGATCTGCTTTCAGCCCCAGGTCCCAGCCCAAATCAAATGTGAAAAATAGATGGTCTGGCCTTGGGGGGCTTAAATCCTGCAGATGGAGGGTGATTGGAAGTGTCCTGAAATCCATATTCAGAGCGAGCAGCGGTCCCCTAGCTGAGTCTGTGGTCTGCAGACTGAAGGTTTTCTCTTGTTTTTTTTTTTTTTTTTTTTTTTTTTTTTTTTTCCTGGTGGGTCAGTGGATGGCTCCATCATCTCCACCATCATAATTAACCATTTACACGGTGTCCACACAGCTCAGTACTCAGTTCCAAGTTTCCAATACCATTTAAAACAACGTCATTTGCCTAAGCTCAGATATGCTTCAGTGTCTCTGGAAAAGAGCATTTCTTGTTTTAATTTCCCAGCAGTGTTTTTATGAACAGCGAAGAAGGGAGCAGTCTGGGTGGGACAGTGGGACGATAAACGAATCTTTCCTTGGAGAAATAGGACCACAGGTTGGATGGGAGAAGCAGGAAAGAATAAAATATCCTGGGTTATACTCATCTAAGCTTAATTTTTTACTTGCAAAAAATCAAATCAAAATAGATTTGCAAATCCCAACTTTCCATTTCAAGTAAACAAATGTGATGGTGCGCAAGGGAGCTGCTCGGCTGTGTGGAAAGGTTCATACAAAACGATTAAACTTTTTACAAAGACTGCAGAGCACGCCTCTGAGAGGTGAATGCATGATGAGACGTGAGGGGGCGTGGCTTGCATGCTGGAGAGTTGAATCTGGAGCAGAGAACACAGGTAGATTCCATCCAAGTCTAGAAGCTGGAATGGCATACTCACATATGCAGTCAAACTCTAAGGCTCAGAGTCAGATCCCCACGGCTGAAGGAAATGGGCATGAGAGAGGCAGGAGGTGGCCTGAGCACCTCCTGCATGACCACTACCCTTTCTATCCAGTCTGTGTTTTCCCAGCAG
This sequence comes from Mellivora capensis, assembly GCA_004024625.1. Classification (NCBI taxonomy): domain Eukaryota; kingdom Metazoa; phylum Chordata; class Mammalia; order Carnivora; family Mustelidae; genus Mellivora; species Mellivora capensis. The sequence goes on along the minus strand of PISX010002252.1, from coordinate 89,376 downwards.
ACTTAAATTTGGATTCACCTCATAAGCTCTGTCTCAGTGCCCTGAAACACTAATGAAAAGCAAATCAGCATTAAGAAATAATCCTGGTGTTCCATGAGAGTCACTTGAGGACCCAGAAGAGGGGATCACCTAAAAAACAAACAAAAAACCCCCCCAAAACCCCAAATCTCTCATTTCACAAGGGCAAGCCATTCTCCCTCCCTGAGTCTCTCTGTTGTCACCAGCACCATGGAAATGATATCTTCCCAGATTGAAATCCTTGTGAAATTCTTGATCTGAATTGAGGGTGAGTGAGGAAACCTACTGGGGAACTTTGTGTTTTCTTTCTTTAAAATCATACAGCCTGAGCTCCTCCTGTGTTTCAACACACAGGAACATGGGGGTGGAGGTGGTGGGGGGAGGATGTAGATCAGGGGAAGAGGGTGGGCACTTAAGAGTCTACAGGTCCATTTTGCTTTATAATTATAGCTTGAAACTGAGTCACTTTAAAACTAAATTTCTTTCAAAGATTTTATTTACTTATTTGACAGAGAGAGAGATTACAAGTAGGCAGAGAGGCAGGCGGAGAGAGAGGAGGAAGCAGGCTCCCCGCTGAGCAGAGAGCCCGATGTGGGGCTCGATCCCAGGACCCTGAGATCATGACCTGAGCCAAAGGCAGAGGCTTAACAACTGAGCCACCCGGGAGCCCCAAAACTAAATTTGAAGAATTGTTCCTCTTGGGTCTCATTTTAAGGGACCTTTAGATATGATATTTGTACCCAATGAAGACACACAGTAGGTGTTCAGGAGATAATTTGGAATACGTGATTAGATACAGAGCAGGCCCATGCAATGGATCGTGATAAGAGTTGGTACATAAAGACATTCTAATTCACCAGCCAACCTTGTTCAAGGAGAGAGAAGAATAGTTAATATCTTTGATTATGAAGGCATTTAATGAAGGTAACATCAGCTGCTCTAATACACAAACTACCAAATCTCAATGGCATAACCCCATGTTGGATTTCTCTCTCATCTGATGTCTAGAGTGAATGTTCCTGATTGGGGAGAGTCTCCTCCAAGCCCTGGTTCAGGGACCCTGGCTCCTCTAGTTTGTGGCTCCCGCAGCTTCCACATGTGGCTCCCAGGGTTGCTGGGGGGTGGGGGGTGGGGAGGAAAAGAGTATGAAGGACCAGCATGGGAGGTTCTTAGGGGGCAGGCTGGGAGGTGCTCCATGCCTCTCTTCCACCCACTGTCACCCAGACCTCTGTCCTGAGGCCATACCTAACTGCAAAGAGGAATGAAACTAGTCTAAGAAGAAGAGAAAACAGTTTGGTAAACAGAGGAGAATTGTTCTAATGTGTGTTAGAAGAAACTAATGGGTTAGGATGCATGCCCAGGCTCTTCTACCTACTGAAGGACAATAAAATATGCTGGATAACCTTTGGTATGGATGGGAACATAAAATGTTCCCTGATCATGGTATCAACCTTGAAATGGCCAGAGTGTCTCAGACTCAAAGCAGGAGGGGAAGTGGAGGATGACTTCTGTTTGGAATGGACGGATCATTTTGTTTTGGGAATCGCCTTAGACCTAAGCATGTGCTATTCTTAAATAAGTTTGCACTCTCTCCGATTGCTAATATGGTAATTGGAATTAACTGTTAATACATCCCTGGAGACGAAATCACCGGTTTCTTGCATATATGACTTTTTCTCAAGCATTGTGCCCAGAATGGAAAAGAAAGGGAGTTTGTCTGGTGTCCCGAGAAGATTTCCAGCACACTTTTTAGATCAGTGCTGTGCAGAGTTGTTAGCTGACTGGTGCCAGCTCTTGAATGTTAGTGGTATATAACAAGTCCAGATTTTGACAGAAAATATTTGGAAGCTTTTAAAGCAATTTGAGCCTATTTTTTTGATCTGTTGAAATATAATAATAAAAAATTACATCTTTATTATAGAAATGAAACAAAGAATTCATTGTTTTATAAAAATGTTGGTCTGGAATGGATTGGAAACAGAAAAATAAAGTGGTTCATCACCAGGGATGGTTTGAGAAGCACTGCTTTCGATTTCTGTCTTAGGATCCACAAGGTGGGGTGCTGACTATAGAAGAAAGTACAATTTGTCTACAAATGGACAGTATTGTCTTTGACGTGTTCATCAAGCTGATACATCTCTGGAAGACGCTGCCTTTTCTGCCCCTCCAGAATGTTTGAGAAAAAGATAGAGCAGGAAGACACACAAGAGAATACGTTTTCCAAAACTGCTGTTTACTGTCCCAAATGGTTTGGCCTGTGTTCTGATCGATCTGTGGTCCCGGAGCTCACTGAATGTCTAATCAGGGCACAGACCCAACAGTGGGATGGTCCTTGAGGGATTTCCTCATTGTCCTCCAGTTCTCAACTCACTGATGTGGTTTGTTTTCTCTCTCCTAACATGGAATGTTTTGCACAAAGGGGAAGTATAATCAAAGGGTATTTGTACACATGTACTGGGTCTGTTGGACAAGAGAAAGCACAGGAGGCCCCTGGGACAATGGTTTTGGTGGTCTGGCATATGGTTTTTTGGAATGGGTCTCTGGAATCACCTTGATCTTAGTGTTACCATGGTTGCCTGCATGAGAACCCCAGTGCTGTGAGCCCACCATTCCCCATTCCACTGATTAGGAGTACTGGAGTACTGTAGAAGCATCTGTTGGACTCCCACATTAACCACTTAAGAAAAAAAAAATCTTTTTATCACTTTTCTAGAACATCAAAGGATTTGTTGACAACAACTAAACCCCTGTTAAGGAATAAGCTATATGGAGGTTTTGAACTGTAACTTACATCTATTACTAAAAGTATGGATAAAAGTATCATTGCATAACTTCAGTGAGTCCTGAACCTGAAGAGATGTATTAGATTCACTGACACAGGAAGAGAGGAGACATTTCTTCTACTCAGATCTGGACGGGAGTCCTTTGTTCAAGGCCATCTCTGCTACTTCATGGCCCTGGAAGCTCTCCATTATGAGGAACATTCAGCAGTCACTAGTACTGTTTGTCAAGTATTTATTGAGTCCCTATTATGTGCCAGGCATCACACAGGGCACAGAGAATACAAAGATTAGTAGCATGTATCTCCTCCCTATTAACATTCATATCTCAGTCTTAAATTGGCTGCTTACATGGCTTTGGTCAAGTGCAGATCAAATAATTGATATCTGAAAACCAAAGGATTTTCCAACTTCATTTCTGCAGATTCTCTAAGTTATACCTTCATATATAGTTCGACCAACCAAATGCTGCATATCTGGATATATTACCTATATAAGGTGTTATAATGTGGACTTAGCTTTTAGTAAGCAACAATACCAGAAATAGAAATATAAAGAGCATAAATTCATCTTTTGTAAAACTTATGTTGAAGGCTTTGACTATCTAGTGTCCCTATATAAGAGTCTGCAAAGTAAATTCTTGTATAACTCAGTGCTAGTGAAAAACTTCTGGTATTTCCCTTATTATGCAAGTTGTAAAATTTTCTCTCTTGCTTTGGCTACCAGGATGCTTGAGACTAGATTTCTGGTAACAGTACCTATTTTCCTTTCTTTATGACATCTTTCCACCAGAAAAAATTTACCTTTTTCTGTATCTTTTATTTGAAGCTATTTTATATCCATAAATAAAACATAAGACAAATATAACAAACACATAATTCTCTTATAATATTTCTTCTTTACAGTTACTGGGAAAATTCCTTAATGACAGACCCCCATCCCGAAACTGGGAGGATCAGCTCTTGAATGCAATCCTCTTTTAAGACCCACCCCTAAGGGTGGTGGTTGGGATTTTATAGACCGCAGTTATTTTAGGTGGAAGAAAAGAGTATCTTCTGGGCTAAAGTCTAATTGCAACAACGTCTGCTTTGCCCCAAAGCCTTTTCCTCATAGGCTGATTTCTGTTTGTCCTAAAGCCAGCCGAATTGCCCCTCTGTCATATAAAACTCCTTCATGACCTGGACCTATGTATTATACCATTCCGTAACTTTGTAACTTTTTCCTGATTAAGGATAACAATTTTTTTGGCTTTAATTACATTCATTCATTTGTCTAGGGATCATGATTAAGCATGTTCCCAGTACATATCAGGCATTACTAGGGTGTAGAAATGTATAGCAGAGGCCATGCTGATGTTTTTGAACTGACCAAGTATTAGCCTTGAGGAGCCTGCAGTCTGAAGAAGGACATAAACATGAAGTCCAATGACCCTTTTCAATCATGAGGTTGATGTCCACCCCTCCCCCAAACAGACAAAAACTCAACAAATAAAAAACTTCTCTGTTATGGTGTTCTACCATAGTATGTTATGGGAACAATAGAGTTGCTGATCCAAATAGAGAGAATCTAGAAAGCTACGAAAAGTAATAGGTAAAAAAAAAAAAAAAGTAATGGAATCCATGGAAATGAAACTCATGAAAATAAAAGAAGATAGCACATGAAGCAAAGAGAATATTGTTATGAAAAATTCTTCAAAGCGTGGAAATCAGGCATGTCTTTCCATGACATACAGGAGCGTTGTCTAACAAGGCCACTTAAGGATAATTAATTATCTTAGGGATGTGACTTTTCTTGACTTTGTTGTTTACTATTAATTAAGGGCTCAAACTCTGTGAAGTTGCATGTTAGCTTGTAGATCTCATACGGCGGATGGGCAAATAATTTCTGTCCAATAGCAATGATGACCCCAAAGATTACGGTTTTTATTGTCCTGTGGAACATTAATCCATTTTGTATCTAACATTGCAATCTAATTCTAACATTTCTTTTTAAATGCCTATAAATACCCCATTCCTCAAAATGCTCTCTAGACTGGAGTTACCTACTTACTGCCTCCCTCATTAATGAGTTAATAAATCTTTGACAGGTGCTCAATTTATATTGGTATGAAAGTCTTATTTTCAACTAAGAAAAATTATACTTGACACTACATATAGCATTTTGCACATGTAATCAGAATCTCTTCTCCCCTGCAGTTTCAACGAGACTTATGGACAGGTATTTGCTTTGCTGTAGATGCATGGAAGAACCAAATTGGTGTGTCTGATCTTCCACATGACAGGTCAACAATTTTGGCTTTTTATATTTTTAACTTCTGATTCCATCATGAGGTCGCACCATGGTCCACAACACAAGGATGTTTGATGTAGAGATAGTACTGAGGAGTCTTCATTTAATCCTCTTAGTTCATTACAACAGAGAATTTCTTTCTGACATTCTTCCCAGTATTTCTGCCTATAATAATGCCATGCCAGAGCCCATAAGGAGATAGCAGGACATATCACCAATGGCTTCTATCTCTCATGGTTGATTTAGCTCTGTTTCTGTTCTCCCAACTATAATAATTAATTAACTTATTCAACAAACATTTATTGAATGTTTGCTGCACCTGAAAGAAACTTTCTACAACTATAGAACAATAGCAGTAAACAATTGTTGAGTGCCTACTATGTGCCAAGCATGGTTCTAAGCACTTTATGTTATTAATTCAGATAAACAAGATTCCTATATATAAAACCATATACAGCTATAAAGCTTAATAGGATTAAGAAATAAGACAGCGTTGAGATGACTTTACTATCTCAGGTGCCTGGGTGGCTCAGTTGGTTAAGTGTCTGACTCTTGATGTCAGCTCAGATCATGATCTCAAGATGGGCCCCACCCCTTAGGGCTCCATGCTCAGTGGGGAGTCTGCTTGAGATTCTCTCCTTCTGCCTCTCCTCCTGCACGCACCCTCTCTCTCTCTCTCCCCTCTCAAACAAATAAATAAATCTTAAAAAAAAAAAGATGACTTTACTATCCCAGAAAATTTTTTTCCAGAAAGATGGATTAGTGAATACAGTAGACCTCCCTTATCCGTGGTTTTGCTTTCCGCGGTTTCAATTCAGTTTCATCCAGAAGCACATGATCCTCCTTCTAACTTATCATTGGAAAGTCAATAGTAGCCTCATGTGAGGTCATGTTGCCTGCGTCATGCTCCTCACTTCATCTCCTCACATAGGGATGTTATCATCTCACATCATCACAGGACAGAGAAGTGTGAGTACAGTATGATAAGATATTTTGAGAGAGAGACCACATTCACATAATCTTTATCACAGAAGGTTGTTATAATGTTCTATTGTATTGTTAGTTATTATTGCTAATATCTTACTGATCCTAATTTATAAATTAAACTTTATCATACATATGTATGTACATTGTGTCTATAAGGTTCAGTACTATTCAGTTTCAGGCATCCACGTGGGGTCTTGGAACCTGTCTCCTTGGTATAAGGGGAAACTACTGTGAATTTATTGTTTCAGGAACTTGTGGAAATCTATTTTTTCCTGTCAGAATAACAGGCTAGTAAATCAGGTCTCATTAGGGTAATAATAGCTCTTTCTCAGAATAATACTTGACTAGCTTATCCAACACTGTTTACACTTCAGGGATCTCTTCAAAACCCTTGTCCACTGAGCCCAGCAATCCCAAAGTGTTCTATCACAAACTTTACTCTGTTCCAATCAGGATACCTGCATTGAAATACTTGTCTTAAATGAAATTCCCCAAATTTAAAATACTTGATTTTCACTTCTCCCTTCTGAGATGCTAGTAAGACTTGTCAAGGCATTGGACTCTTCTTTGGACTCTTCTTTGGTGCAAGCAATAACCTTGGCTTTGCTTGATCAACAGCTCATCTTGATGGTCTTTTCAGGGAGTCAGTGGTAAACACCTACTTTCCTGAAAGCTACATTCTGGTGAGGGAGGCAGACCTTAAACAAATAAACAAAAATGTAATTTAAGGTAGAAGTAGATGCAATGCAGGAAAATAGGACAGGGGAAGAGAACAGAGAATGTTAGGACGCAGGAGCTACTTTAGCAGGGCTTCTTTGAGGATATGAAATTTGAGCAGAGACCTAAGAAAAGTGAGAAGATCTCGGGAAAGGATGTTTTAGCTGAAAAGAACAGGGAGTACAAAAGTTCTGAGATGGGAAGGACTGTGGTGTGTTCAACAGCAAGATGGCAGGAGCTCAGTGGGGTAAAGAACTGAAGAAGCATGAGTTTGGAGACATGAAAGGGAACCATGCGAAGGGGTTTGGGTTTTGTTTTAAATATGAAGGAGAAGATGTTGGAGGAATTTAAGTGAGGAGTGACATTATCGGATTCAGATTTTTAAAAGATTACTCTGGCAGCTCTATGGAGACTGTACTGCAGGGGAATGAATGGATTTTGGATGAGGATTAGGAGGCTATCATAGAAGTCCAAGTGAACGATGATGTGGTCTAATTTGAGTGCTCTTGATGGAAGTGCTGGTTGGACTTGGGACATATTTTGAAGTCAGAGCTTAGTTTGGAGAATGGTCTTTCAGTTTGAATGCTCTGGTCAATGGTGATGCCATAGTGAGACCAGAAGACTAGAAGAGAAGGAAGAGGAGGGAAAAAACCAAGAACTCTGATTTGAATTAAGCTTGTGATGAAATAGATAGACATAGGGTGTGACTTAAGGCCAGGTTGGCCTTGTATAAACTCACTCCCTTTCTCCCGGTGGCTTGATGGTAAAAACCTGCTCTTAGGTTCTACTACCATCCCTCCTTCTCCTACCATCCCCCAATATTCTCTTTTTCTAATCATTCCTAGTAGGAATGACTTGGAATTTACATATGCTGAAGTCAAAATGAATATACAAGTTAATCTACATATTCTAGATTTTCACCTAAGGGAAATTTATAGTGGGGAGAAAGATTATTTAATTAGCAATATATTGTGAAAAAGGTTATAGTATAATTTTTTTAAACAGTTACAATTTTGGATCCACTAGTGAGTTGGGAAATCAGCTTAGTAGGAGGTGAAATCAATTTAGTGGGTCACAAACAGCATTTGAAAAAATGAAATAGAATAGAGAATAAAAGAGTGCATCATACTTAATAAGGGTAAGCATTATGTGAAATTTTTGTTTCATATACACACATATGTATATACTGGACCACAGTGTAAAATGAAATTTTTTTACAGTGAATTGTAAGACTGAAAGTCACTGCTATAGGAGAGGTGTGTTGCAAGTATTGGTTTTCAGATGGATAGCAGCAATTTCAAAGTCTAATATTCTATTTACAGTTAGGGCTAAGCACATAACCTGTGGTACTTTAATTTTTCTTCTTTATAAAATGGAAATAGTATTTTCTCCTTGTATATCAATCTGGATCTCACTGGTGGCAAGTGAGAGAAACTCATGTCAAAATAGTTTACATTAAAGGAAAAAAGGTTTTATTGGAAGGATTCTGGGTCAGCTTATGAAGTCTAAAGCAAGAGCTTGAGGAAGGCATGGGCAGCTCTGGAGCCTGGGACTGGACCAGGGGACTTAGTTTTGTTAAGACCCTCCCTCTCTGTGCAGCCTGTTTTTGCTTGGTTTCATTCTTTCTTGTGGCAGACAGGTGTCTTCTTATGGCAAGAAATTATAACTATCATTAGCCTTGGCCTTATATTGTTCTACCACTGAGGTCTAAGAGGCAAGAGGCCTCCCTTGCTAGCATCAATTAGATAATCTCAAGAAAAGGCTCTGGCTGGTCCATTTCTGGTCACGTGCTCATCACCGAACAATCACCCTGAGGAGGGGGATGAGAGCTTAGATTGGGCAGGCTGGGTTTTGTGTATAAATAGTGTGTATGTATATGTGTGTGTGCGCACGCATGTATGCGTGCATGTGCACACATGCTTTTAGAAGAAGTTGAGGAAATGTATGATATGAAGACAAGAAGTACTACATCTTTTATATGCTACCAGAATGTTCTGAGAATTAATAAAATATAGTTCATGAGAGATTCTGAACTTGTAATTTACCTTGAGGAATAACTTAAATGTCTTCACAGTAAACTAGCATCTGTGGAACAAATTCTTGGGCTCATAAAAAGAGCAAGATGTGATTAATTCTACAGGAGGTGCCTTACAGGCCACTCCACACTCTGCTTGACATGCAGAGTGCCTTCCCAAGGTCCTTTGTGCATCAATCCTAGCTCAGTTGAGTCTGTGCATTTTGTGATTTATTAAGCACATTGGTTAGAGCCAAGTCTACATAGGAAAGACCCAGAAACACCCTGGAACCCTAAAATTCTTCAAAAGATCATGAAATCTAAACTTTGCTCTTTCTAAGATTCCAAATGCTTCCTGTTTAAAATAAGCTTCACACTTAGAAAATGATGATATCTGGTAATGGTGAGGAAAAATATTTGCTAATGAAAATCTAAATGAAGGATGATGAAGCTAAACACCATTAGATTTGGTTAGTTTCCCTACATGATTGGTTGAGGACTATCTTATCCACAGGAAAAAAGTTTCTTATGCCAGCCATTCTTTTCTTAGAAGTATCATCACATTGCAAGTAAATATTTAAATATCTTATGCTGCTCCAGAGAATGTCCTGGCTACCCAAATATTTTCTTGTCAATCTTCTATAATAAGTTCTGTCACAGTGGGCCCTCCTGGGAATGAAACAGGTTTACTTTAAAATTTTATGAGATCAACTCCTCTATATCCAATGGCTGGTCATAGGATGGGATTATTAATACAGAATAAGTAACAGGCAACTGAATTAGAGGACTATAATTCCATTGAGAAGCTCTAGATTTTTAAATTAATTTAATGCTTATGAAAGCTATAAGACTGACAGCCCAGGAGAATGAAGTGGGCTTTTTTCCCCCTTGAGTAGGTATAGCTGTATCAGAGACTATGACCGAAACTTTTGGCAAGGCATGTTAAGGCACTTTCTTCATCAGTAGTCTTTGTGAGGATAGCTACATCTGTCTTTGTCTGATTTGTTTTTTCAGAATGAGAGATGGTAGCAGGGCTTTGTGGTCAAAGAAACCTGGGTGGGATTCCCAGTTCTGTCTCTTACTTGTAGTGCGATTTGGGTAAGGCTGTCAGATAAAATACAGGATGATGCATTAAATTTGAATTTCAGATAAATTTTCAGATTTTTACTATAAGTTATGCCCTAAATGTTCCATGGAGCATACTTCTATTAAAAAACTCAATTTTGGATTTTCTGATATTCAGATCTAGCTGGGCATCCTATGTTTTACTTTGCTAAATCTGGCAACTCTAGATTTAGGAAAAATCACTTAAACTCTTTGTCTTAGTTTCCTCAGTTCTAAAGTGGAACTAATAACATTTATCTTGCAGAGATGCTGAAGGCTTAGATGATATAACATATCTGACAAATGTTTATTGACTGCCTACTTTGTGCGGCGAACAAAGCAGATAAGAATCTGTGCTCATGAGGTTTATATGCTATTGTGGGGAAGATAGACAATAAAGAACATGAATATTCTGTCAAATGGTGATATGGGCCATGGAGAAAAAAAGTAAAAAACAACAGTGAAGGGGTAGGGATTGGTAGTGGGGAGTTGGAATTTTAAGTACATTGGTCAAGGAAGTCTTCACAGAGAATATTTGACTAAAGGCTGGGAGGAAATAAAGAAGGGATCCAGTCCTGTGGGTAGCTGGAGGGTACTCTTCCCAGGCAGAGAGACCAATGAGCATAGCAGTCTTGAGGCAGGAGGTGTCTGGCATTTTGGAGAAACAGCAGGAAAGCCACTGGGGGTGAGGAGGAATGAGCCAGGGGAAGAGGAGAAGGATAATATGCGTAGAATATCTGACACACGCTTGGTGTTCCTTATTCCTTGTGTAGACTTATCTGGACCCTGATGAATGCTGGTCAGTGACCAAAGAGTCTTCAGGAGACTTCAGGGGGGGTCATAGTCTTCCAAAGCTGGCCTTAAGAACTCAGTTTCCTCAGTCATAAAGTGGGGATGAAAATGACATCACATCATGGCCTCCTTTACAAAGTTGTAAAGGGGTCACCAGAGCTAAGGCATATGAGAATTTTGTAAACCATAAACTGTCACAATAGGTAGTATCATTATTCAGAACTGCACAAAACCCCATTAGCTCTTTCAACTTTCATTTCCAATAAGGAGAAGGTATAATTTGGTAATTTCTATAATTGAATATGCATTCCTGCTTTCAGCTGGTTAGTTCAAAGCTCCCAATTGATGAATCTAAGGCTATGAGTTTTGGTTGCTGTGATAGCCAATTAGTTTTACTGTGTTCCAAATTTTAAGGTATAAACTCCACTTTCCAGAAACCCATAGGTCATGAAGGAGCCTTGCTGTGAACTTCAGAGACATAATAGGAGCATGGAGGTAACGCCAGGGGTGGGCAGATAAGACATACTGAAAAAAGCCCCAGAAGTAAGTGGACTTGGTAGAATCCAAGTTCAACAATAATTAGGTGAGAACAGAAATTAGGGCTGGGATCAGTGCAGAGTTCTTGGTCAAGTCTTGAAAGAGCAGCTTGATATTGAAGATAATTTGTAACAAGGAGCTTAGGAGCTCAGATAAGTTCAGGGGACAATGGAGTGGGAGGCTGGATGCTTGGATCCCAGAGGCAGGGCACTACTTGCTAGAAAAATAGGATGAAGTAATAGGATGGAGTTTTTTCCTATGTATGGTTGGAAACCACCTCTACTGAGATCATTTGGAGAGTTAGAGTGCTATTGCTAGGCTCCTCTGAGTCAGAGACAATGGGGTGGGGCTTGGGAATATTAAAATAGAAATGACCCTGGTGATTCTGATGGAAAGGGTCTGAGGCCTGTAGGTGGAGGAAAGTCTGTTCTCCTGCTTTGGTGAGATTTGAAGAAGAGAGGATGTTGTGTGTGTGTGTGTGTGTGTGTGTGTGTGTTTAAACATTTTTAAAAGTGTAATTCTAGCTGCAACATGGGGCTCGAACTCATGACCCTGAGATCAAGAGTGGCATGCTCCACTGACCAAGCCAGCCAGGAGCCCCAAGAGGATTATTTTTAACACTAAACTGAACTATCCCTGTTGTGTGTTTTGTTTTCATGCCAATTACTGTCTTATGTCTGTGTATAGTTCTTCCTTTTTCCATGAATATTAATCTTGACTTCTCTAACTAAATTAAAGTTGTCTGATGATCAAAGACCACATCTTTCACTTTTTTGTGTCCTGAATAGTACCCAGTATAGTGCTGGGCATGTGGAATTTCAATAACTACCTTCTGACTTTAAGAATTAATTACATAGCCATCCTTGTTTTGACCTTACCTGTGAACAACATTTTTGCAAATGTGCTGATGGTCTTAGAGAACTAGTGTGATAAGATGTGGATGCATCTGCATAAAACTTTTCTCATTATTTGTAAAATGGCTTATTGCAATGGTTCTTTACCTTGGATGCATAATAGTGTGTTTAAAAATCCTGATCACAGGCCATAACTAAGATCAATTAATTAAGAATCTCTCAGGGTAGGACTCAGCCATTACTAGAGAGGGAAGAGGAAAGAAGCAGGGAGTTTGGAAGAGGAAATTCTGCAAGGCAAGTGATTAAGTATTGGAAGGGAATTTTGAGGGCCTGGTGCTCAGACCTCTGTGGGAGGCACGGTTGGATGGTGCTCTGAACTCCGGTGGGGGCACAGCCAACCACGCAGGTGGGAAGGCTTGGTTGGTACTCAGGGCAACAAAAGAGCAAAGCCAGCTGGTACTCATTATGAAGGTGGCGGTGGCGGGAGCTGGGAAGGGGCACTAGCATGGCTGCTACTAGCATTGCTGAGAGGGTGTGATACGCTGGTGCCACGAGTGCCATAGAATTAGGTTGGAGCCATAGCTGTCCGCCACTGCAGGAGTGGAAGCGGGAGGGTTAAGTCTCCCTTCCTCTTTTCTTACAATCTGTAAAACGGTATGCCACCTGGCAAGAGTCTGCAAATGTAGTTTGTAGAGTACTAGACCAATTTTATGGTGCGCCATAGAGCGCCCATGAAAAAATGGATTTGTTGCTGATAGAAAAATAGAAAAATAACCAGCACACCCAGGGAGTAAATGATAAATTTAGGACTGGACCCCAGATAGTCTTGCATTAGAGTCCATGCTAACCAATACACTTTGCTGAAGAGGATGACACATCTTTCCTCCCCTGTGGGCAGTACTTACTTGGTCTTCTTTTCAGAAGCTGAGATAGCAAGGGAAACTAGCACCTTATTCCTTGGCTGGGTGTTTGCCGAACCTCTGGGTCTGGTGGTCTACCCGGGTGCTAGCTGAGTGGGGGAAAAGCATAGAGGAGAAATTGCATAATGGTTCTGTCAAGTAAAGGGAACAAGTTGCCTTCCTGAGTTCCCAAACTAAAGATGGACCATAATGCCTCCAAGCTGTAGAACTGAAAATCTGGGGGATGGATGACATTAGAGAGTCCTGGGCTTTGGAAGACCTCTCAAGTGTGGGGTAGAGACATTCACACATTCAAGGATAATCGCTGGGGGTTGATGATGTATACAGCAGCATTTCTCAAAGAACCACCAAAGCAGGGGAATGACAGAGATAGATTCTCCCCTTGTGGGGCCAGGGGAGACCCTAACAGCCTCATGAGGGATCAGGACTATGAGACAGATCAGGCACCTAAACCACGATAGAGGGGTGTTTATGTAAGGGAGCAGTGCTTTTGCTCAACAAAAAAGGCAGTCAGTTGGCTAGTGCAGTCACATTAGGATATAACCCTTTTCTGTTCCTCCTTCCTGTGGAACATGAAAGGAATAAGCGTAGGGAAGAAGGAAGCATGGGAAAGAGAGAGCAGATCATATTCCCTACACACCTCAGAGCCACAGTGCTCCCACCCAGGGAATGGGGGAACTCTGAATTCAATACAACTTCTTAAGCACTAAGGACTATGTCTTGTTACCCACATGGGGCCATTTTATAACTGAAAGTGACTAACAAGTTCTGGAATCAGGCTGAGGTATCACACAGGATGACCCCTCACCTATAGAAAAATTGGATGATTTGGCAGAGCACAGTTGGTGGCAGTTAGTAGAAAAATAAAACAACTTCACGTTTATACCTTGATAGTTCAAACTCCTCAGTCCAACCAGCTAGAGTTTATAATCCTTATAAAACCAATGTCCCATATGGCTCAGGCTGGAAGCCGCATCTTGTTCAAGAATCATATTTTCAAAGCCAAAAGTAATTAAAAAGGAATTCTCTTCTCTATTTGGATTTTTGGAAATCTGTGATAGGATTGAAATACAAATCTACAGCAACTCCTTTCCCTTCAGTCAACTCTCTCAATGTTGCAATGACTCCAGCGCCTCTCCTATCGAATTACTTAAAAAAATTCCTCTTTGTGGGACTTGCACCGCGCCTTCTCTCCTGCTGCTCCCTGACCCTCAGCACTTTCATATGTAAATTGTCTTTAGCCATTTTTCTCCCCTTCTATTTTTTTCCTTTTTGCTTTTCTTGTCTTCTCTCCCTCCTCTTAATTCTGCCTCGTAAAAGCCCAAAGAGCCAGTTAGAGGAAGATGGACTCCTTGGAGGGTGTGGCAGAGATGCTGGGGCAGGACAGAAGAAGGGAAAAACAGGAAGTGGGTGCTGTCTCTCAGGTAGGGGGTGCTGTTGGCGTGGGGGCAGGGACAGCTACAATTCCTCAGACAATGCTAATTTTTGTTGATCACACCTGCAAAGAGTCAAACATTTTCTGGGACTTAGAGCTCATGAAATGTTTTTACCTATCTTATCTCAGTTGATCCTCAAAGTCCTGAAAGTGAGTATTATGCCTGCTGTACAGGTGAGGAAATTAGCCTCAGGAAGACTCCCAAACTTGAACAAATGAGTAGGACAGAACCTCAGGATTTGAACCTGACTCTTGACTTTGTCCAGTGTTGCTTCTCTTCTGCCATCTTTCTCTCCAACCTGTACTTGATTCCCTCCATCTGCTGCTCTCTCAGAGGTGGCTTTTCCCCCCTTTCTTACCCTTATCTCTTTCCCCTACTATTTTGGACCTACTGGCAATTTCCTTCCTGATTTGAAACCACATGGTTCTTATTGACCAAGAAGAAACAAAGACTGAGAAGTTTCAGCTTTTTTTGGTTTTGTTTTGTTTTTTTGTTTTTTAATGACAGAAGGAGAAGACTTTTACTTATTTATTTTTAGAGATTTTATTTATTTATTTGACAGAGAGAGATCACAAGTAGGCAGAGAGGCAGGCAGAGAGAGAGGGGGAAGCAGGCTCCCTGCTAAGCAGAGAACCCAATATGGGGCTCGATCCCAGGACCCTGAGATCATGACCTGAGCCAAAGACAGAGGCTTAACCCACTGAGCTACCCAGGGGCCCCAGGAGAAGACTTTTAAAGAGACTTCACCAAATCCGTTCTTCCTCAGAATGGCATGTATATGTGGTTGTCCTGGAGACCGTTTAAGTTACAACTGGCAACCAGAGAGCAGAGAATTCAGAAGCTGGGTGATGGGCATACAGATGCCATTAAAGGGGGCTGAGGGGATGCAGGCTAAGCACTGATATGATCAGATTGGTCATGCATTTGATGACATTGGCTACCCAGGCAGGTGACAAAACTGGTTTGACCATTTTCCCTGAAAAGATGTCCGCTGGCATTGCTGAGGACTGACTGGGCAATGCCATTTTATGGGCATGGAAACATTCTTGAAGAGATGATTATTTAACCTACTTCAATGAAGGGAAATAGAATTGCTCTACTTTGTTTCCCTTCTGAGTCCTACTCTCGTGTGATTATTCTGAACCCTCCAAAGAGGCAGAAGAAAAATTCCATTTGTAGGAATTAGTCCATGCCTATGTTGGGCCACCCCAGCCTCAGCTTCGCTGCTTGAATTTGGTTGCTGGGCTAATTCCTGGGTTTGACCAACTGTGCTTGTTCCCTTTTTTGTTGTAAAACCAGGTGAGGTATCTTGTTCTGTTCTCTCTTAGGTAGGGTAAGATAAGAGGATTGGGGGAGAGGAGCAGTGAGTTTCTGAGATGACCCCAAACTCTGCAGATTTTGTTAACTCTGGGGCAGCCTCGGAGAAAGCAGACCTAGAAGTCAAGGAAATCCTCAAGAAAACTGAGGCCCTCATCAACTTTCTGCCAATTTTGTTAGGTTTAAATAAAATATTTTATCATTTGTGGTGCCTGCTTAAAAATCAACCCAATTTTATATTGTTGCAGACTATATACGTGTGTATCAATAATGCACATAGTCACAGTTAAGGCATAGCAGGTGTATTAGTTTCTTGCAGCTGTTCTAGCAAATTCTACCAATTTGGGGGCTCAAAACAAAAGAAATACATTCTTTCACGGTCTGAAGACAAGAAAGCTGAAATCAAGGTGTTGGCTGACCTGCACTCCCTTCTGTGGCTCTAGTAGAGAATCCTTCCTGCCACTTCCAGCTTCTGGAGGCTCCAGGTGTTACCCTGGCTGGTGGCCGAGTGACTCCAGTCTCTGCCTCCATCCCCACATGACCTTCTCCTCTTCTTCCATATGTCTGTATGTCTCTGATAAGGACATCTGTCATTGAATTTAGGGCTCACCCAAATAATCCAAGATGGTCCCCTCTCAAGGTCTTTAATTTGCATCTGCAAGGATCTTTTTTAACAAATAAGGTCATGTTCACAGGTTCTGAGGGTTACAATGTGGGATGCATCATTTTGGGGGCCATCATTCAATCCACCACAATGGGTTTGTTGATCTTCCTGTACTTTAAAAATATCTGACTTTGGGCATCTAAAATTTATTGTAATCATGAGCTAAGCTTTCCCAGCACTTTCTCTGTGCCATACATGGTATGAAGTCTGAGTGTATTGTTTTATAACAATCCCTTAAAACAATTCCATAAGGTAGAATTGTTATTTCCATTGCACAGATGAGAAAGCTGAGGTTCAGAGAGGTTAAATGACTTCTCCAGGACCACAGAGCTTCTGCGATGGTGAGCAGTGGGGCCAGGATTAAGTCCAAGCCATTCTGCTTTGAATTTGGGCCCTTAACTATTATGTTGTGGAAGAAATAACTAAATATGCTTCAAGTGTCTTAAAAGCTTCAATTAAAAACAAATATTCTTTTTTCTCGTCAAGTTCTTAAAAATTGCGGTAAGCATATAATATTAACACCCATGCGTTTCCTAATTATCCATGTGCTTATATCGATTCAAAGCCCAAGGCATGTAGCCAAACCCAGTAAATGAGTTTATTTGAAAACAAAATAAATATTACCTCCTTGGAAATGACCAGTGGTGGGGTCTTCTTTCTAAAATAATTCTAGAATTTGGGGAAAGGCAAAAAATTAAGTTTTGCTAAACAACATTAAGTTCCCCAAGTTTCCCTCTATATAAGGAACTATTTGAGAGTCTGTGTTGTAGCAACAGAACACAGCACACCTTCAATTGAGCATTTCCTTGAAATCCTCCATTGCAATCTTTTTTGGCTCTCAAGATCCAAGGATTTTGAATGAACTTTGACATGTAAATTAACTACAGGCAACAAGAAAAATGCCCTCTGTGGTCTGTTATAGTGGAAAGAGCAGTTGATTATGACTCTAGAGAATAGTTTTCAATCTGAATTGAGTCAAACTAGCTGGTTTGACTTTTTGGAAGTTACTTCATTTCTCTGAGCCCCAGTTTTTGTACTTAAAATGGGTGGGATCAGACCATTTCTTTGGACTTTGATGGCCTGATAAAAGCTATGAATTCTCTTCTCAGGAAAATGCCCATACCCACAATTTTATGCCCAGAGAGTCGCATGCTTCCTGCAGCCCACTCATGAACCTTCAAGTTGTCTGAAGACCCCAAGTTATGAACTCCGCTGTTGACCATCTCTGAGGTCTCATCTAGCTCCAAGAAGATATTTACTATCTATATTACCCTAATCTCAGAGACGGAACTATGTGTGACTTTATGAAACAAAAATACTCCAATGAAGAGAGAGCGAGGGGAAGGCCGGGTGAGAGCCGACAGAAAGGCACCTGCTTCACTGCAGAGGAGAGGGGACACATTTTGAGCGTCCTCCCGGAATACGAAGACCCTATGAAAGTCTTTCAATAGTCTGGCACATACTGAAGGGGTTTGACTTTCAAAAGATTTTGACTTTTGAGCTTTCATAAAATGACATTTTCCATCTGATGCCAGGGAGGCAGTATGGCTCCCGTCACAGCCAGGATCCGAGTGAAATGGCTGCTGGCAGTTCCGAGGAGTCAGAAAAAGTTCATGCGGCAGAGGGATCATGCCCCGTGCACAAAGAAGCTGTGCCGTGCTTCCAGGGTGGGTTTGTGTGCAGGCTGGCACTCAAAGGATGCTCAGTTGGCATGAGGGGAGATGCCCAGGGACAAGATTTCCATCTCAGACACAACCCAATTGTTAGAGCTTCTGTGTTAAAGGAATCACACTTCTTTTTTTCCCCCTGAATTAGTTCTCCCGTGAAAGCCCTATTGTTTTGCTGTTTCCGTTTCCCCACAAGCAAGTCGGCACAGAATTATTTGGTTTTGTGGGCTCTTGATTAGCCAGGGTTTGGTTGTTGGCACTCTGACCTCCCGGGGTAATGCCTCCGCAGGGAGAATGTGATTCTTGGAGGTGGTTGTCCTCCGTTTCCCGTTAGGGCTGACAGACCAGCAGGTGAGGTCGGCTTGGCAGAGCTGGGCTTGCACGCTGACTTTTCCTTGGGGATTCACAAAGCTTATTATGGTTACGGTTGCTTGTGTCAGCCTTGTTCGAGTACCAGTATATATGTGTTTGTATGTGTGTGTCCATACACCCACAAGTGTGTGTGAGATTCAGGATGATAAAGACAAGGGAGAACCAAAAAGGACCAGGTCCCATGGCTACGATGACAAGAACTGAGCGTCAGACTCTATCTCCTGATATCCAAATCGGATCTTGCTGTATTGTTGCAAAACACTGTCCACTAGAACTTCCCGTGGTGATGGCTGTGTTCTTTACTGTGTACTGTCCAATAAGGTAGCCACTGGCCACATGTGGCTACTAAGTACCTGAAACGTGGCCATGCAATGGAAAATGGAAACATTTAAATGAAATAGCCACATATGACTTGTGGCTGTTGTACCGGACAGCACAACTTTGGTGGTCCCCTATGATTTTTATCTTCAAGGAATATTCTCCAAATATGAGACACTGAGTCTTAAATCACTGTCATCCTTTTGATAGGCAAACCTAATGATCAGCTTAGAGAAAAAAAAAAAGCCTTATTAGCTTGTCTGTATAAATAAAGATGTGCTCTGCTACTGTCTGCTCAATAATTTGGATTCTTAGTAATATCCGCACCTACCTATGTGCACACGTGTCGCACACACATCGAGGCAGTCTCCTAATGGGTGGCCCCTATTTCTTACTTATCCCTGTAATTTCTGCTGAGGTGGTTCCTGCCAAATCCTCCTTTTCCTACCCTTAGAGTTTTTTTGTTCTTATTCCATTCACTTCAAAATATCATTACCATTGCAAACAAGGAAAATGTGTTTATCAGAAACTGCAAACTCCTTTAGGGCCTCATAGGATTAATCACGGTTATAAAGTTTTATTAAACACAATTTTTGTTTAATGACAAGCTCCACCAGTCCTTCCCATTCCAATCCAATCCTGTCCTCGGGGTGAATTGCGCTTAGCAGATTGGTTTCAACAGACTCTTCAAGACAATCCCTATTACTTTGTCATGCACAGAGATATTTTTCTTCCTGGATAATTTGAACTTCCTTAAAAATCACATCTGTTTCATACTTTATTTATTTGTAATTTAAATCCTTAAATTGAATCTTTCATTACTAACATCTGGGCTTGAAATGCAGCCCACTTGAAAAAATACAAATTTTATTTTATTTGTAGTTACCCCCCTTCACTCGGTAGCACTGGTACAAACATTCTCTGGCCAGAGGCAAAACAGCCGGGTATCTTAAAGCTGTGATGCTGTACCACGTGTAACGTGGCTCACTTGATTGTCCCTGAAGTGACTGGCAATTTGCCCAGAATTAGACTGAATGCACGTAATAAGCTGTAGAATTTCCACAATATTGACAATTAGATATCTCTATACAGCAGCAGCTGTGTATTGTTCTCATGGTATGGTCCCCTCAAAGCACCTCCTAAAAAGAAAAAAAAAACCTGGCAGAAGGTTGCAGGCAGCAGAAAGGTAATATACATTGTATGAAATATCTCAAATTCAGATTGATCGGGATGTTTCTATTAGTACAGTTTTCTGCAATGGAAATCATGGCTGAAACAGAATGCTTTGGATTAAGAGTTTATAACAGCACATCTGTATCGGGTAATTGCTATATTTTTAGCATGTTTCCGAAGAAGATACCTTTCCTCATTTTCATTCATTGTGAAAGGGAGGGGACTGTATCTCAGGCCCTCCTGGGGCATTTCAAGTCTTTGAGAGAGAGCACTTCTGACCCCATGGATGTGCTGATATGCTTTTACCCTTCTGAAATGGCTTGGTCATTTAAAATAACCCTCACTATTCCCTGAATGGAAATGAGCCCCAAGAAATCATCTCGTTTGTGGACAGTTCTTATGAAAAAGAGCTCGGCTTCTAACTTGTCATTTTTTGCACTCTTAATACACAGGGAGTCGTTTGGATTAGTAGGCAAACATCTCTCCATGTTTTACCATTTCCCATAATATTTCCCCCCCAGCCCATTTGTTCCATGATTATCAAAAAGAACGGACAACATGAAGGAACTGAAATGATAGTTTCTCACTATCTAGAAGCCACGGCCCACAGTCCTAGGATTTGAATATTATTTTTAAAGCACATGTCTGAAGTTGGCATTAGGAGTGGTTCATCTTTGATATTTTGCCCAGTGGATCTGGGGCAGGCTGTTGTCAGGAGCCAGACTCGGCAAACTTTGGGTTTTGTGTTTTGTCTCCTTGTGATAGAAGTGAACGTTTTAAAAGAAAGCTGCTGTTTTTAGAAAAATACCATAAAACCTCAGGAACAATAAGATGCCATGTTTTCTATTGCAGATCTTAATTTATCAAGCTAATTACCGACAAAATGTAGCTAAATTGCTGATAGTCTTGAGACTGATTAATTTGGGAACAAGACATTGTTGAGCTCCTCAAAGGGTAGTGGGTTCGGGTAGCACAGCGGCAGCGGGCTCTTTCTCACCTCAGATGATCTCTTTTAGAGAACTGCACATTATTAAGAATGCCTTCAATTTTGCTTCAACACATACATTTATTTCCCCATTAATGCTAATGAGAGGAGAAAAGAGAAACCAGATTTCTTATTAGCGAAGAGAACTTACTTTGAAACTTGTAATTTCTCTGTTGCAATCCAGTTTAAAATTCCTGAGCACTCTCTCTCTTTTAGAATTTATTTATATTTTTGCTTCCATTCCTTTCCCTTCCCCGGGTCTCATCTTTCATGCCTGCTCATTAATGATGGCCCTTCATGTTTACAAAGCACCAGGAGCGAGGTGGGAGCCCCCTTCTAGGAACTGGGAATTCTGAATTCTCTCGTCTGGGCTCTCTGCTCCTAACAAGCTGGGTGACTTCAGATTAGCTGTATCTGCCTCTCAGGGCCTCAGTTCCCCCACACGTGAACGTGGGCAGAACTCGATGATCTAGAAGACACAGTCGATCGCGACAACCAAGTAACAGGTGCCATGGACCCGGGAGCCGGCTGGAGTGAAGATTTCCTTCATCAGGCGTGGGAAAATGTGCTTGCTCCGCAGCCACGCTCACCCACCTTCCGCCCCCGGTGTCTGAGCCGGACTGCAGTGGAATCAGTGCCTAATGAGGTCAGATCGGGATGTGGATCCCTGTGAACCGAACACAGGGCTGAGACGGCACGAAATGGCATCGCTCGGATCTTTCTGTTGCCAGCAGCATTACACTGAGTCCCTTTGGTGCCTAATGTACTCTAATAAAGGAGGTTAAAGAGCCAGTACATTAATTGACTCCAGTCCTAAGTCCCTTTTATAACCTGTGTTATCAGCATAAGTACAAGTGTGGTGTAGTAAGGAATATCATTATGAAACAGATTTCCTGAGAGAGGAATTAGCTGGCTCTGGTGGGCATCCCTCCTGTAATGAACACACTTCCCCGTTTATGAATACAGTTATAGATGTCGTCTTAACAATTCTATTGGGGGCGGACGCTTCAGCGGATGTCTCATGCCTAACCGAGCATTTTCTCCAACTGGTTCTTGAAGGGTTAATTTGCAGTTTACTATTGAATAACATAAAATGAGCTGTAAATAATGTAATGATATGTATTGTTAAGCTACATATACTATACCAGGTGCTAGTACACCCACTCCTCACTTAGATATAATCTGGGGCAGTCAACAAACACAGATGTATTTTAACAAAGAGAGAGAGAGAGAAAGATAAAGACAGAAAGAACAAGAAAAAAAATTAAAACATACGTCAGATAATTTAACCAAGATAGAGATCCAGGTAAAACTTGGCCTATTTTTTTTTTTCCAACTCAGAGTAGCTTCCCTGTACTGGGTGAAATACAACAGCATTTTGGCTTGTTTTTGGAACACATACGAGCCAAACACGTGGGAAACACCTTGACAGGCCTTTTGTATAACTACAAGGAAACTGATAATCCTAAATAAATTACACGGGAAAAATATGAATCTTTGAATACTAGTAATTATAATGGTTATTTTTCACTTTTGTAGCACCTGCAAATGATGTATATATAACAAAGCGTCAAAAAGCTCTAATTAACTTTTTCTTTTTTTCCATTTACTGGCTTTAACCAGTTTGCATTAATTGGCAATTTATATCTATATATTTTTACCAAATATTTCTATTACTTTTGAGTGGTTGGAAATCACACATTATTGAATTTATTTTCACTGAGTTTGTTTTTACTTTTTGTCAGCCACTTGCTTGAAACTTCTCTTTGCCTGCCCTGCTCTATCAAGAGGATGTGAAAGGAGGTGGAAATTTCTAGGTTGGTCTTGCGGGCAGGAGAGACTCACGCTTGCTTCTCTGGTGCAATGACATGACTTCTGACTAATAGTGCCAGTCAGAATTCCTAACTGCTCCTACCAAATGTGCAGGGGCTCTGTTTGGAAGACCTCCAGGCTCAGCTTTTCGACAGATTACTCTGGGCTATTCATGGCACGAGATTAGTCCAACCGCCATGAAGACGATGCTTTGTTCTGCTTTTGGGCTTAGGGCAAGTCAGACCCAGATGAAGCAGTGCTCTGAGGGGCCTTAAAACGGACACCAAATTTAAAACCTCCCAATTTGCAATCCTGATTATTCCGAAATCACCCAACTGCTGCCACTTTGGGTGGCAATGCCAGGGGAAAGAAGGAGTCTGAGATTGTCTGGGGGCTAAACTTGTGACCTGGGAAGGAGAAAATAGACACTATTTACCTCAGGAAATCTGGAGGAAGGAGGAAGCAGCTCATAATTTAGTTCTTTAGTTTTTTTTCCTTCCTTCCTTCCTACCTTCCTTCCTTCCTTCCTTCCTTCTGTCTTTCTTTATGTTTTAATGGAAAATCTGGGTGCCTATGTCATCTATGCAGAAGTAGACATGAGTGGGAGATTTTGAGAAGTATAAAAAACAAATCTTGCAGTACTGGGGAAAAAGAAAGCCATTGTCTAGGGGTTAGACTAGTGATCTGGAAAGAGGTAAAGAGGCATGTTTACCTCAGGAAATCTGAAGTAGGAAGGATCAGATCAGGGGTATCTCTATGTGTGTATTATACTTTTTTAGAGGCAAAATTTTTTTTTTAGCTGCTATCCACATAGGAGTAGAAGTTGGTGGAAGGTCTTGGCTAGTGTCAAGTGCGTCTCAGACCAGGGATCTGTGTTTCTGGCTGACCGGGGGCCTAGGACAGAGTGAATGCTGCCTGAAAGTAAGACGTGGGCCTCGCAGGAAGCAACGGCAAGATGGCCGCCACAGCCATCTGTAGGACATCAAAGGCTGTTGCCTGATGGTGCTCGGGCTGCCAAAGCTTCTAAAGGGTTTGGCGCCTGACTAGAAATCGGATGCAAACTGTCCATCTGCTGCATGGCACTGGCGACAGCTGATTCTTTTGCAGTCTGCAAGATGGACCCGGCCTAAGCCAATCGGCCCCCGTCCCTGATTGCACAAGGTTTGTCCGACCCGTTTCATTAGCCAGACACACAAGATACAGTATGTGGTTTTTCATTTTGCTTGGTACGTGACACTATAAACACTAGTGCTGGGGACGAACTGAGAAACCAAAGGGGACACACTGCTGCTTCTGTGGAGAAAGCATATTGGCAATGCTCAAAGCATATTGGGGCATAACAGTAGCCTAAAAACCCCAATATGGATTAGGAAAGCTGACCAGATGTCTTGACTGACATTTTTTAACAAGTTTCAAGGGTATCCCTATAGGACATAAATGCTAACTCTACATCTGTGTACTTCTTTTCTGTCCACCCCCTCCCAGCTTCAACCAAGTGTGTGGTGCATGGGAACTCAGAATGTAGCTAACAGCTCCAGTGACAAAGAAAAGCTCTGATGTGCTCAGAGTGTGGACTACCTACCCAGGAAATGCCTGAACTCCACCGGGAGGGAATGACCAACTGAGGGAATAAATGAAAGCATGATCCCATCTTCTGCAAGCTGCCCTTTTGAGGGCAGAGGAGTATTTTTTTGGAATTGGAGACGGTTTCCTTCACTCTCTTCTGCAACAAGCTTTTATGGGCACTCCAGCAATTCAGTGTCACATGGTGAATTCAGTTTTGCTCCTGGCTAATCTGGTTGGGGCTGCTGTAGTCGGAAAGCCAGGCAATATGCAATCATTCCATGGTGAGATGGAGGGTGGGCAGGAAGAGACCAAGCTTTGGATTTTGGGAAAGAGGAGCAAATTTATAATCCTAATTTTCTAAATTAAAGGCTTGCTGGCAGGAGAGAGTAAAATGGGTTTTAAAAGTTTGAAAACAAAAGGAAAAGCTGTAGTTTTAATGTTTGGGTTCTCAAGTGTTAATGGTAAAATTCTGGACTCTGTGCTGGTGGCATATTTAGGAAGAAATGATTCTTACTAAAGACTTCATATTTTCCAAAAGATTGTGTGTGTGTGTGTGTGTGTGTGTGTGATTTAAAATTGGCTAGAGGTTAATCCCAACCCACATTTTGAGCTCCTGGAGGCTATAGTATGGATCAAATGCAGCACCAGCTTCTCTTTAGGAGCGAATTAAGCATATAACTTGTTACTGGATAGCTTTGTCAGACGTTGTCTGAGTATCTGGTTAGCTTTCTATCTGCATTCATTCGATCAGAGCAGAATATAATACTGAACCTGCAAATTTACTGGAGCTGATGGTCAGGATCTGCAGGTTTCTTAGCTCAAATCTTTCTTTTCTGTAATAATCAGCACTTAAATGCATTGAAAATACAATTTTCACATCCAACTAAAATGTGCAGGGTAGCAAAGCGAGGCTCCTCTTAGAGCATCATGGACTCTTGTTAGAGTTGGAATGGAAATTTGAGATTCTCTTGGCCAAGATTCTTTTTATATCTACGAGGAAGTTTGATAAAGGGAGAGATGAAGTGATGTCTTCAACGAAACATGGTCTCAGTCCTGTGTGTGTGTGTTTCCCTCTGTGCTTTCAACTAGGTTAACCCAACAACTAGACTTGCTCTCCTTAGCAGAGCAAGACATGGCTATGTACCTGGATCATATTTTCTTTGGTTAAAAAAAAAAAAAAGGAAGGATAATGTTTTTAGATGGAGTTAGAGACTTAATAATTAAAAACTCCAAAACCTTGCCTTGACTAGGATGAATTAGGAAATGAATGAAAAGATTTCCCCAGTTTGACTTCATCCATCTGCTGTCTGCAAGGCTATTTCAGAGACCATTACCTGGAGATGGGGAAGAACTGAAATTTGTGCATGGCAGTTGCGAGCTGGCAAAAACTGTAGAAGGCTCAGACCAGAGCTCCTGGGGATGGTCCTCTGTTTGCAAAATCTGGGAGGCAGACCAGTCCCGTAAAGAAGGCAGGCACACCTCCCCTCTACCAGAGTTCTTCAGTCAAAACCCAAGATGCTGACGGCAGCCCAGCATTCACATGCATGTGACAAAGGTTTATGTGTATGTGTATGTGTTATGTGTATGTGTATGCAGAAACACACTATTTCATTGTCAGAGTTGGCACCAGCAGTTCTGTCCCACAGATAGTTAAAAATAATGCCAGGTGCGGCATAAATAAAAGTTCCTAACAGACACTGTGCCATTAGACTTGCTTTTGTAAATGAAAGTCTTCCTTTGTTCCCTACTTCTTGCTGAAACAACTTTCATGTCCGCCGATGAAAGGAGAAAGCTCCCAGACTCAAACCTTCCAAAAGAACGTGTTATGTGAATGTGGAGTCTTGTATCCAGGGCCCGACTCTTTATATCCTTTCTTTCCAGCCTGAAATCCACTTTGCTTGTTTGTTGTTTTTCAGAGGTGGATGGGTGTTGTAGAAAACCATTTTCTTACCAGACGATGCCAAATTATATGATAGCTTTGACTCCATCCCATGTGGTAAGTTCATAGAAGTCGTTCCATGAGACACAGTCAGCACATGTATGTAATCTGCATGGGTGTTCTGAAAAAAAAAATCACAAGTGTGCTGAAGTTGTGACTTGAAAAATCACAAATTAAAATTTGAGTATGAAAACGAGGGCAAAATGCTTCAGCACAATCAGTGAGGGTTTATTCAAATACTACAGTTCCTACTGTCTTGTCGACAAACTTCCACTTTTTTAAAAAGACAGAAGGAGAAAAATTATTTTAAATTCCTCCTTATTATTCTCCCATCGGTGTGGCTGGTCTCTCTGTGGAGTCAAGACTTTCTTAGATGCTATGCAAGTGAGCATCAGGCACTGATACTTCTTTAGCAAGATTTTGTCTGGAACTCTGACTCAATTTGTGTGGGGATCCAGGTGGAAACAACTGTTTTGTTGATGGGCTTGCTGGGGAAGACCTGGCTCTTACCTCCAGACTATCTGGGTTGTAGAATGTGGCCATTTAGTTGCCTTAGGAAAGAACATGAAGATAGATGGAAAAGTTACTAGGTGGGGAAGCAGTGGTTTGAGTGTGGATGTTACTTCCTTCCATGTGCACCTGGACAACCCCTCTTCACAAATGCTCACAGGCCTGGCATTGGTCTGTTCTCTGGATTTTTTGGACCTACATGATGATAAATGGCTAGGAAGAAAATAAAGAATTAGGCTAACCATCCAGGTGTTTTGACTGGATGCTCCAGACATTTCAACAAACGTTTATTGAGTGGTCTTACAAATCAGGCTTGCATGCTAAAGGCATTGGGAGACACCAACGTGGATAAGATAAATTTTCTATTCTTAAGAAGTTCAGAACAGAGTCAGGCTTTGTGCACAATACAGTAAAGCTTAGCTGCGTCCCGAAAAGTTTTAGTGAGTTCAGCAGGTGATAGAGGCAAGTTACGGTTCAACCACCCTTATGCCTATAGGTCATGCTGATGCATCAGGCAGAGTAACTTGTTCAGCCTGTTTCTTAAAAAAAAACAAATAGTGTCCATTGCATGGGGGAAGAGGTTTATAAATTCTAGCGGTGTCTGTAACTTTGCAGCCTGCTGCATTTTCGGTGCTGGGTCAGGACTAGAATTTGTTCTAATGCAGTAGTTCTGGGGTAAATATCATGTATCGCTGAATGTATTATGATTTGGAGACCTGTGTCATGAATCACCCTTAACCAGGGCCTTTTTTGAACACATGAATAGAAGCTATTCATAATTATGCTGGGATAACAGGAGTAAGCTGGAATGGTCTGAGTAAATGGGATGTATGGTGGCTCTAGTTATAGCTGAGAAAACTAAGAAGGAAGCTTTCACTCTATCCGTGGGGTGGGTGGGGGGGTTAGGCAAGGGTTCCTGATGTGCTATCTCCAGACCCAAGGATGCCACATTGAAATGATGAACAAATGTATCTTTAATGGACATGTCCTTGGCATTTATTTTGCCATACTTGGCTTGGAACATGACTCTTAGCTACCTTTGCGTTCACTCAAATGGCTACCTCTGCCTAGAGGCAGATGCCCCTTTGAAGATTAAGTGACAGTGATTCGGATCATCTACTTTCAGATAATCTAGGGTTACAAGATTAGTTGCATCTTCAAAGTCAAATGCAATGGATCATATATTCGGTTTATTACAAAAGAATGCCTGAGATAAGATTTTGAAATATTTCTAGTGGTAACATAAAAAGATAGTTAAGGTAGTATCTCTTTAATTTTTCTTTGATTTTAAAAATCAGATTTAAAATATTTTATTGACAGTATTTCATCCATTTTACTTGGTTTGCAAATTTGGGGATGAAAATGCTTTAGGAACTGGAGTGATTTCTTTCTTGAACACCTTATTTCTATCATGAATTATATTGAACTTAGCAGAAACCTGTTGTTTGGCACATAGCAAAAACTCAATAAATGTTAAGTAAACGAAGAAATAAATGAATTTGGTTAAAACAAGTAAAAAAATCAATCACCTCAGTTCCTTTCCAACTTCATTGTGGACTTCCCAAATTCTGAAAGAGATTATCCCTCAGCAGAAATATCAGTTGGTGTTTGTGAGTCATTTTTTAGTCACTGGTCTATACTGCTGAACTTTGTGTACATTTGTGTGTGAGAGTATGTGCGCACGCGTGTAATTAACTGTCTGCCGAAGCCTAGAGCAAAAGATGTTACTGGGGCATAGCATTTAAAATTCAACACTTTTCTTCATTTCCGGTAGGAATTCTACCCGATGCTTATATTTTGTAATCTGCATGTTCTGTGTGGGTGAATCCATCTTACTGTTATCTCCTTGTTTTATCATGGGCAGCATTTCCAACTGGATAAACGGCCCTACCTACAGTGCCTAGCACAGTATCAGACAGAATTCAACTAGGAAGTGACTATTTTAAAGTAATGATGACAAGGAGGAAGTAGCATCTTCATCTGTGTTTTTTTGGTAAGTAGAAGCTCAAAAGAAAAGGGCCCCAGAATTGTGCACTCTATCTTCATCTAAATCATTAAAAGCAGTATCAAATGCATTTTGCTTAGCCCACGAAAATTTTTGTATTAATTTGATCTTTGCTAGGAACTGTGCCTTAATAAACCCATCTATCTTTTCCCCTGTATTTAAGATAAAAATCAGAGATGCTGTGTGAAATCTCAGTCACATAAGAAAAAAATTCCTAGACCATATTTGGAAGGACTGTGGAGAGTAACAGGCAAATTGTGGATTTTGTACACTAACATTTTATGCTCTAACCCAAACAAAATTAATAGTTCACTTGGGTTTTGGAAAGATTGCTCCTGGACCAGCAGTGTATTTCTGAATGACATAAATATAAGAAAATTAGAAATTAACTTTAAATGGATTTAGGCTTCTTACATAAATGAGAGCCACCCTTACACAAATTACTAAATCTATTCGGAGTAATTTATCAAGCAGTTATATGTTGTTTTGCTGTGTTGAAATTCCAGAAAATTTAATAACAGTATACTTTCTGGAAATTGCATTAGCATAGACCATTAATAAGTTAGACCTATGGAGCTCGTGTGCATGTGGGGGTACAACATTGCCATTAGCAATGTATAGTAAAGTGGAAACGGGTTATCATTTACACATATCTATGGTAATGCCGAAAGACAAGGTTTTCCAGGAGCTTTCAATATCATCTGAAATAAGCACTTAGAAAATTGTTCTATGGCATTTAGCAGTTAACATGAGCCAACAGTGGTGAGATAAGTGGTCCCAAATGAAAAGGATATATGGGGAGCCAATTGTAGAATTTTATAGCCAGAAGAGCTCTTATCATTTAACTATTCCAACCCCCAGATAAATAGGTTCAGAGAGGTCAAGTGACTTGCTCAAAGTCACACAGCTAGTTTGGGGTAGAGCCAGAGTAGAACACTGGGTCCCTCCGACTCTCAGCAGCATGCTCTGTTCACCATATCACACAGAAATTGGAAAATGCTGGGTTAACACTGATCACAAATAAGCAGGGGTCTGGCAGCTGATGGATACATTTGGCTGGTGCAAACAATTAAGCTGAATAACTACAAAATCGCAAAAAGTGTGAAAATTAATTTTATTTATGATCTGGGTTATGGGAGAAGAGGCTTCTAGCTGGTCAGATTCAAATAACAGCTAACTATTTGCACAAGGTTGCTCTACTTTTAGAGAATCATAAAATAATGATCCCAAAATGTGATTCGTGCTTAAAACCTGTTGTCAGCATCTAATAATCGTGGTAAAAGTATTTGTGGCAGCCCACTGACTCAGGTCCCCTCAAAATAAGTAGGAAGCCAAGTAAATAATTTTGTGCAAGGAAAGAAGTCATTTGGGCCAGAACCCAAGCCATTTTTATCTTACTTGGGGATTTTCCAATTGTCTTAGACACATCAAACTCAGAAAACAAAGACAGCTTGTCATTAAAAATTAAACCTAAGTGCATTTGTAAGCCACCTCTTCGGTTGGTGAGGGGAAGGAGGTGTGAGCGGGGTCTTCAGCTGTGTTCCAAGTTTAATGAGGGGTTTTCACCCTCTTTGCCCTTTGACCTTGTCGGCATCCCTGCCGGGTTTCCTTTGTGTGGCTATCCTCAAAATACAGTCCTCCTTTTTACGTGGCTCAACTGTTTTTGCAACTACAATGGTCTCTGGGAGCATTAAGGAGCTGAGGTTATCAGATAACCCCAAGTTTAAGGTCTCAACCGCAGCTCTTCACCGTTTTGCTGGAAACTCCAGTCTTGTTTCAGGGGTGGGGAGGACCCACCACGAACGAGGCAGCCAGGGCGGCAAGAAATTAAAAAGATAAATAACTTGGTCTGGAGTGTTCCGACAATGGCAGGTGTGAGAATAGACTCTTTCATCCCTTCCCACAGCTCCCCGTGTCACTTTCTCCCCTCATTCTTTTGTTATTATTGTACCTATTTCAGCATTATTATATCTGCCGCATTTCGTGACATTGCAAAAACACGGTTCAGAGCTAGCTGAACTTTTAATTGTGGTGAGAAAGAAGTTAGCTTAATTATTCTTGGGTAGTAGAAAAGATGTGTTTTGTCTCTCCCTAAGTCCTTTCTGCCTAATCGCCATTCAACACCCCTTTCCCGGCATTGCTATGTATGAACTTCATGCTGCTAGACAAATAAATTCTTTGGAAAAATGCACATTTTTAT
Source organism: Mellivora capensis (assembly GCA_004024625.1). Taxonomy (NCBI): domain Eukaryota; kingdom Metazoa; phylum Chordata; class Mammalia; order Carnivora; family Mustelidae; genus Mellivora; species Mellivora capensis. Next base: position 58,400 of record PISX010002252.1, on the reverse strand, counting down.
TTGGAAATAATGCCATCTCTTTGTTAGATTTGCAGCAATCCCATTTTGCCTCTACTGTTTTTAAGTCGAAAATGAAAAATTATATAGAAGATGTTTGTGCATCATATTGTGCTGAATGGTATGTAGGTCAGCATGCTGCAGCACGGAAGATAAGGGACAGGGAACAAGTGTTCTATGTACTTACAAGCAAATATCAGTCATAATAGAGGAAGACAGATCTACAAGAGCGTTTTGGCTTCGGAAATGTTTCTTGTCATTAGCATTTAAAAAAAGCTATGAGACTCGGGCCTATCAGCACCGATTCACAGCAAACCCTGGCTTGCACAGGTTGTTATCTGTTTCGCACAGAGGTACAGCTGGTTAGCAAATGGATTTGCAGATTTTTTTTTTTTTTTTTTTGCGGGGATGAGTAAAAAGGCAAAGAATCAGGTACTTACAACCCATTCAGAATGTAACAATTTTGTTTGTGTTATAAACCAAACCTTCTGTTTTTGCAAACCGCATTATTTTTAGAAACAGAACCAAGAAAAAAAAACCCCAGCTGATTTAAAAAAAAAATCTTTATTCATATTCCAATATCCCTAAGGGTTCTAATATCCATGAAGTAATACCAGCAAAGAGAGCAATAAGAACAGCAGACTCCGTTGATTCGGTTTACAATGCGGCTTTATTGTGTTAGCAGTCAAGTCAAAAGGCAATATCTAATATTTTTAATTTTTTATTTCTCTCTCTACTCTAGATGGAAAGGGGGAGAGGGTCCTGGGTGAAGGTGTGTGCGTGTGTGTATGCAAGTATGTGTGTGTGTGAGAGAGAGAGAGTGAGAGAGCGGGAGAGAGAGACAATATTATTGAGTCCTCATTTGGAAGGGTGAGGGTAATGCATTTTAATATTTATGTGAACTGATATCAATTATCAGAAAGGATATCATAGTGCAAGGGATAGAATAATTTTATTTTTTCGTTAACTATATTATATGATAGATATAGCTGACTGAGTTCTTTGGGGAAAAAAAAGGCTATAACTGAGAAAACAGACAGCAAAGGTGTTTCTGTCTCCTGGGTCTGGAGATATTTTAATCCTTGGCTTTGATTAAGGGAGTGCTTGGGGAGTTTCCCAAATGAAGACGTGGCACAGGGACCACATTTCATCATGTGGGTGCGTATACATATCTGTCAAATATTTTCTGTAAAGATGCTGAGTTGTGATGAGTGTCAGATGTGGCATGTCAAAAAGCATTGCCCCCCGAATCAAGCCCAGTGGCTGAATTACCACAAATGATTAGGCGTGCAATCAAGCAATCTAAGAGGCTCCCGATGTCACAGTTACTGTTCACATCGAGAATACTTATATTACATCCCCTTCTAGTGCTATTTGCTTCATTAATAGGGAGGTGATGGAATCCTGTGCAGTGAGGCGGGATAAGCCAAATCCTTTGTCAACATCTAAGACTTAGATCAAAGATTGGAATAAAGCAGGGGCGGGTGGGGGGAAATGATGAAAGAGTAAACAGAAATTAAGAAATGGATTGGATGTTCTGGAAACATTTGATAAATGAAACACTCTGTTGAAGTACAACACTGAGCATTTTTGATTACAGTACTTTATTAGGAAATAGACAATCAGCCACTTCACTTTTAAATCAAATTTTCTTGAGTAAGTTTATTTCTCTGTCTGGCAAGGCAAATACATTTGTCTTTAGTGAAATCACTATACCCTAGCCAATTACCTCTTGTAGCAGCCTCCAGGAGTCGGAATGGACCCTGCTCTCCCTATTTTGTTTTATTATCCTAGCCTGTCCTCTCAGGGAGGTCCATGAATAGAACTACATTTCAATGCAATTGGTTCCTTTTCAGTCCTACATATTTTTACTTTATGCATTTAAGAACATTAGTCTGAGAAGGGGTCCACAGGCTTCCTTAGGAGTCCGTGGTCCAAGAAAGGTTAAAGAGTTAGACTTGAAATAGAATAGACCATTGGGGATGAAACTCCAACACCAAAAAATACAAAACTTGAGAGTTCCTCATCAAAACACACCTCAGGTCAAGTGGCAGGGACTAAGTTCTCTCTTCCTTTCTCACTGCCTCTGAAGATCAGGAATGCCTTAAAATGCTGAGGGCTCAGCCAAGCTGAGAAACTATGAAGGAAAATGTATCAAATGGGGGATACTTTGGGAATAAAGAAACAAAATCCTTATTATTCACATCTGTGCATCTCCTTCTTTTCTTAGAAAGCTTGCCTTTCGCTTTCTCCTCTCTCTGCCTTCATTCTTTCCCTTGAACAATCCTGATTTCTTATACTAAAATTCCCATAAACTATCAGCCTCAAAAAAACCCACAAAAAGCAAACCCAGAGTTTTTTTGTTCTTCATAGGATCTGGCCTAAAGCAAATCAATGAACATTTGTTGAATGAATGAGTGAATGAATGCATGAGTCAATCAATTTGTGCAAAGAGATGCTCTATACTGGAGATCTCCTGTGTGTACAAGCAAAGGCTGAAAAGAACCAATACAATGTCAATTAAAGCTGGAGATGAAGTCTTATAGAAAAAAATTAGTCCTCCCAGATTACAAACTCTGGGCCTCAGATGTGAGAGCTCTCTAGCAGAGAGATAATTTGACTGTATGGACAGTGTCTTCTTTTTTTGGTCTCTCCCAAAATAGAGTGCTTAGGCAGAAAGGACAGGCTTCCTAGACGAAAGAACTGCATGACATTTCCCAGGCACATCATCTGGGTCATAACGGGGACTCTATGTCAGGTCGGTCAGTACCTTTGTAGCCACTAGTGTCCTCTTTAAAAACATTAAAAATATTTCATGCATAAAAATAACATAAGAGGAGTAAAACAAACATCCAACGTTAGCAATAAAACATTGTAAATATCACGGAAGTCCCCTTTCATCCTAAATCCATGCTCCAGCCTTTCAATGGGAGGCATGTAATCAATGTTCTGATTTTGGTTTATCATTCCTTTGCCTTTTGTTTCTGGTTGTATCACAAAAATGTTTGTCAATGATATATTGTTAAGCTTTGTATTTTTTTTTTACAAGTGGTATCATATTGTCTTACGTATTTTTATGTGATTTGGTTTTTTTTCCGCTAAAATTACATATCTGAAGTTCATCCCTATTAATACATGTAGCAATAATCTGCCAGTTTTTCAGTGTTGCATGGTATTTCATTATGTGCGTCACCTCAGTTGGTTTGTATACTTGCTCGCTGATAGCACTTTAGTTTCTTTCTGCTTCTTTCATGCCGCAATCTGTCATGCCATGAGCACTCTCATCCAGTGTCTTGGGGCAGAACACGAAGAAAATAAAGAGACACATTTCAGTTTATTAAATATATCTTTTTGTTGCAGAGAAGTATGATAGAGTGATCAATAAAATAAACATAGAATTAAATTAGGAACGATGTAAAATTTTTGACTTTGAAGAAGCATTTGTACATGTATTTTTAAATGGGGGATGGAAATTATAATCATTTATCAAACTATTACCACTTTCAGATACCTTTGGATATATCTATGAGTGTTGCAAAAATGTCAATATTTATAACATGCCAGAAGCTATACCTTCTGTGACTGTTTAAATTCGTGATAAATTTTTTTTACACCAATTTGAAGATGTGCAAGAAGGACCCAATTAAAAATATTCTTTTGATGTTAGGAGAGAAAATAGTCTTAAAGACCACTTAGGAATGGGACTTCTGGGTCATAGTTTATGTGCATGTTTAACTTTTCAAGATAGGACCAAATTGTTGACCAGAATGGTTGTTCTGATTTGCATTTCTCCCAGCAAATGATGGTCTGTTGTTCCACAGTCTTGTCAAAAACGCTTGGCATCGTCAGACTTTAAAACTCTTTGGCAGTGTGGTGTGGGTGGTATCTGCTGGGAGTGTTAATCCGTGTTTCCCTTATGACATTGGAACACTTCCTCATGTATTTCTTTGACCATTTGTGTTCTCCCCTTCTATGAAATGTCTATGTCCATCCCAAAGGAATTTCTGCTCACTATTTCCTAAGTACTCCCTCTGATTTCCCATCCTCTTTCCTGTTAGATGGGATCATGTGAATGGTTCTGGCTGATGGGACATGAGAGAAACCAGAGCGTTTAAGGGTTGGTGCATAACTCCCGAGCTCTGTCTTCCCCCGATGCAATGACCATGGAGGCTTATGTGGAGATGTTGAAACCATGAGGTCAGAACAGCTTGGATCACTGAATCACTTCATAAAGGATAGCTGCCTGCAAGAGTTGCTTGACCTGCAATAGGCAATCTGTGAACAAGAAATAAACCTTTAGAGAAATACCGAGATCTTTAGGTTTATTTGTTGCTCTAGCACAGTTTAACCTACTCTAATATGGTATTTTAGTTCACTTTTTGGTTTTTACTTTTTAGTGATTAATAAGGATTCCTTATTATTTATTCTTTTCTGATCCTTTTCTGTTTTTCACGATACAAATATCTCCTTCCAATTTGTGGACTATATTTTTATTCTCCTTATGGTATCATTTGATGAACAGAAGTTCTTCACTTTAATGGAGTCAAATTTGTTAATCTTTTACTTTATGATTTGTAATTTTCATATTTTTAAAAAGAAATCCTAGCCAACTCTAAGGTCATTTAGATAGCATTTTCTTCTAAAAGCGTTAATGTTTTGTGTTTTACTTTCAAGTTTTTGTTCATCTTAGAATCACTAGTTTGTCTAAAGCAAAAGTAATTCTCTCATTTTACTTTGCTTTCCTTTATGGATACCTACAAACTATTATTTCCTCTTTGATATGCAATGCCACCTCTCTCATAAATTAAGTTTCCATATATATATATATTTAGGTCTGATTTGGGTTCTCTAACTCTTCATTTGGTTTCATATCTATTTCTATGCCGAAAATATGTTAATCACTATGGATTTAATATATGCTTTCTAGTAGGGCAATTTCCTTCATCTCGTTGTTTTTCATGAGGGACTATTCCTGATCTTTTGCTTTTCATACACATATCCTAAATGGCAGATCAAGTTCCTTGAAAGCCTCTGTTTGGATTTTGATTAGAACTGCATTGACTTTTTAGATACATTTGGGCAGAGTTGATCTCTTTATTATATGGATACTGCTAATCCTTTTATTTCTTATCCATTCCATTTATTTAAGTCTTTTTAGGTCTTTACAAATTTTATAATTTTCTGCATCAAGGTCTTTTAAATCTATTGTCAAATTTATCCTAAAGAACTATAAGTTTGTCTTGCCTTTGTGTGTGGTATCTTTCAAATTTTTGTTATATGATGTTATCAATTAGGCTGATCTTGTTTCATCTGTCCTCTCTTTGCTTTTTCTAAAGTATTTGAAAGAAAAGATCAGGCATTTTGTTATTTCACCCAACACATACTTCGATATGCATGCCCAGATAATAAGGATTTTTAAAAAACCATTGCAGCCACGTTATGGTCATATTTCCTAAAATTAGCAGTTCCTTTATGTCATCTCATACCAAGTTCATGCTGACATTTCCCTGATTGTTACCAGGTAAAAGCTGGTTGTAAGATGGGTTACCTGAAGGGTGCTGTGGCCGAAGGGAAGGACAGCCTTTGTTGTAAATGCGGCCTGAGCTGGAGGGGAGGAATGATAGTGACCACTCTCTGCTCCTACCTCCATCCCTGCCAGTGCTGAGCCACTGGCTGAACCCAGTGGGGAACCTGTGTGAAGCAGTTGTTGGGGTCAGATTCCTGGGTAGTGAAGGGAAGGGCAGAGAATGGAGCTGAGGGGCCAACAGAGAATTAGAAACACAGCACTTGATTCTTTCACTCTATTAATTACTGTTCAGAGTAATTCATAGATGTCTTAGCAAATTTCAGTGGTGACTTATGAGATTTTATCAATATCATTATGAACTATGGATTTTTGTATATTTGGTATTTTTCAACTGTTGAGGTCATTATTCTTTTCAATGCTCAAATTGTTCCACCTTAGTCCAGTGGGAGCCCTTTCAAGTTGGCTCCTGTGTCCGTTGCAGATGACTCCAGCAGTCTTCTACAGCTTTCTTCCTTTCTAGGATAAGAGATGTCCTGAGCTTATCTTGTACATTGGCTGTTTTAGCACTAACAGAAGTAAATTCTTTAAAAAGCCCTGTTTCCTTCTGTAGTAAGTGGTATATAGAAGCCTTAATTCTGGGTACTAAGGGTGCCAATTACTTTTGGGTCACTGTTGCCTCCATGACTGTGGACGGAAGTAGGAAATATGTATAATTTTGTAAAAGAATGTTATGAGGATTTTCTAGTTCAAATTTCAGTTAATGGAGTTTTAACTTAACTTTGATTATGTAGTTTTCCTCTTACACAGGAAACTTAGGTTTGTAAGGGCATATATATATCAATGGTATCAATATAATATTAATGGTTTCAAAATAGGAATACTAGTATTCCTACTAGCAAAAAGACTATTGAATGAAACTTTAGATTTCTTTGTGACTCTTTTTGTTTTTAGAATACATCCATTTCAAGATGTATTCTAACTTAACTTAAGATAGTGTTTTAGCATTAATTGAAGTAAAGTTTTTCTATGAGTAGTTATGCCACCAACTTGATATTTAACTAGATCCATTTTTAAAATTCTGGTTTTAATTTTGAAGCATTGATTATTCCTTTTTGATTTAATTTTGTTTTTAATTGCTATGGTTCAAAAGTCAAAACTATGTAACAAAACACATTAGCAGAAGTCTGGCTGCTATCCCTGTCCTCTCCACCCTGCTTCTTATCTCCCTCATAGGTTACCATTTTTTAAAGAAGTTTAAAATTTTCCCTTTTATTGTTTTTTTTTTTTTTTCAAAAAATACAAATGAATTGTTATATAAAAATCTTATTTACCTTTCCCTCTTTTGTACAACAGTATGCTTATAGTTAGGGTACAATAGCAATGGAAGTTTAAAAAGAACATACAATAAATAACTTTTGCATGTTGCTTTTATTATTTAGCAATATATATTGGCAGATGATTCTGTATCAATATTTAGAGAATTTTTTTTTTTTTGCAGCTATTCCTTTTTGTATCCTCATTATATCACATTGTATGGCTATATCATAGTTTATCCAACCAGTCTCCAATAATGGACTTTTGGGTAATTTACAGTCTTTTGATATTAAAAAATAACACCATAATAAACAGCTTTGTACCTATATTATTTGCATTTTACCAGGGCACCTTTGGAATATAATCCTAGAAATAATAATTCCCAGATCAAATGTGCATATGAAATTTTGCTAAAGAGTGCTAAATTTGTCTTTATGAGGTTACACTATTTCTGCATTCCCACCACCACTATAGAAGGTGGCTCATTTCCCATAGACTTGCTAGCCTATCATGTTGTTATGATCTTTTTTTTTTTCTAATTTGATAGGTAAAAATGGATTTTTGGTGTAGTTTTAATTTGCTTTTCTCTTTTTATGAGCAAGGCTGAGTATACCTCCATTTCTGTGAATTGCCTATATATATAAAATACATACACAATATATAGGGAATATAATATAATATATACTAATATATAATTAATATAATACATTTTAATTTTATTTTTTTAAATCTATTTTTCTGTTGCTTATTGGTTTTCTCAACTTCTAGGAGTTCTTTACATGTTAGGGAACTTCCCTTTTGTGTTAGGTTACAGATTCTTTTTTTCCAGTTTGGTGCTTGTATTTTGACTTTACTTATGGTGTTTTTTTGTTGTTTTTGCCATGAAAGTATTTGTTTTATGTGGGCAAATAAGAAAGATTTTCCAACTCCAGGTTATAAAGAAATTAACCCATGTTTTCTTCTAGTACTTCTATCAGTAGACAGTACCGTAGACATTTTTTTTATTATGGAAATTTTTGAGCATACAGATATATGGAGAATAATGTAATGAATTCAGTTTATTCACCAATCAGCTTTAACAACTATCATTACATGGCCTAGCTTTTTCTGAACCTCCATCCACTCTCCTATTCCATATTATTTTGAAGCAAATCTTAGATATTATTTCATCTGTAAATATTTCAGCATGTTAAGTGATCTTTTTAAAATTCACATTGTTAAAAAAAATAAATAAATAAAATTCACATTGTTTGTCACTGGCTGATGTAATTAATTTTATTTTATTAATTTTTAAATTATTTTTAACTTAATCTTACTAATATAATTAGTATGTGTACGTTAAGCTAGTATCTTGTTTAGAGCTTGCTTTTAAATAATTTGTTGGTAGATGAGTTTTCTTTATTTTTTAATTAACATATAATGTACTATGTATGTATGTATTATGTATTATGTATGATAGTATTTTGATAGGGATTGCATTAAATGTGTAGATTGCTTTAGGTAGCATAGACATTTTCACAATATTTGTTCTTCCAATCTATCAGCATGGAACGTTTTCCCATTTCTTCATGTCCTCTTCAATTTCTTTCATGAGTACTTTATAGTTTTCTGAGTACAGATTCTTTTCCTCTTTGGTTAGGTTTATTCCTATGCATCTTATGGCTTTGGGTGCAATTGTAAATGGAATTGACTTCTTAATTTCTCTTTCTTCTGTCATGTTGTTGGTGTATAGAAATGCAACTGATTTCTGTGCATTGATTTTATATCCTGACACTTTTGAATTCCTCTATGAGTTCTAGCTCACAGAGGTGAGTGGAGTGGTGTCTTTTGGGTTTTCCACATAAAGTATCATATCATCTGCAAAGAGTGAGGGTTTGACTCCTTCTTTCCAATTTGGATGCCTTTTATTTCTTTTTGTTGTCTGATTGCTGAGGCTAGGACTTCTAGTACTATGTTAAATAGCAGTGGTGATAGTGGACAGCCCTGCCATGTTCCTGACCGTAGGGGAAAAGCTCTCAGTTTGTCCCCATTGAGAACGATATTTGCTGTGGGTTTTTCATAGATGACCTTTATGATATTGAGGTATCCCTACACTGTGAAGAGTTTTGATCAAGAAAAGATGCTGTACTGTGTCCAATGCTTTTTCAGCTTCTACTGAGAGTATCATATGGTTCTTGTTCTTTCCTTTATTAATGTATTGTATTACATTGATTGATTTGTGGGTGTTGAACCAAACTTGCAGCCCAGGAATAAATCCCACTTGGTCGTGGTGAATGATTCTTTTAATGTACTGTTGGATACTATTGGCTAGTATTTTGGTGAGAATTTTTGCATCTGTGTTCATCAAGGATACTCGTCTGTAATTCTCCTTTTTAATGGGGTCTTTGTCTGGTTTTGGGCTCAAGGTAATGCTGGCCTCATAAAATGAGTTTGGAAGTTTTCCTTCCATTTCTCTTTTTTGGAAGAGTTTCAGGAGAATGGGTATTATTTCTTCTTTCTTCTTTCTTTCATATATATATATGTATGTACATATATATATATATGAAAATAAAGGTAAACATGATGAAGAGATGGAATATGAGTGTAAAGATGAAAATTAAAAAAGATTACAAAAAAATTCACAAGATAAGAATTTGGTTGCAAAAAGAAAAAAATAGAGGAAAGAATGTGATCAGGCTGGAGACTAGAACAAAGCCTTGTGTTATATTTAGGATATATTTTGTTCTTTTAGAAGAAACTGTATCTATCCCAAAATTTTAAAGAAAGAAAAACCCATATGTATACAAAAAATAAGGTTAAATACAATTAAGGGATAGAATATGACTCTAACAATGAAAATTTAAAAAGATTTTTAAAGAAGGTATTGATAAAATATTTTAAAAAGGTTAAAATAGGAAAGAGGAAAAAGTTAAAAAATAGAATAAGAAAAAAATAAAATTAAAAAAATTTAACTTTGTAAGACTAAAGAATCATGGGGAAAAAAAACCATGAATTCTATGTGTTGCATTCCCCTAGCTTTAGCGTTCTGCAGTTCTCATTGATTAGTGAACTTCGTCTTGGCTGGATGTTCTTGCTGATCATCTGGGGGAGGGGTCTATTGCAGTGATTCTCAAATGTCTTTGCCCAAGGGGCAATTGTCCTGCTCTTCCCAGGGGCTGTGCTAAGTAATCTGCTTGGTTTTGCTCTCAGTAGCTTTTGTTCCCTGAACACTTTCTGTACAGCTTTGGAGGATGGGAATGATGATGGTGGCCTCTCAATCTCTGGCCCTATAGGAGCCAAGAGCTCAGGGTCCCACTCCTCAGTGGACTCTCAGAGAAAAGCAGGCAGTCATTCCAGTGTCCCTGGTCTCCAGCTGCACTCTGCTCACCCAGCCTGTGACCAAGCATTTCTATTTCTGGCAATGGTTCCATTTGGAGTCTCCAAACCCAGCTGATGCCTGCAGCATGCTTCCATGCCACTCTTCCCAGGGGTGGAAGGAGGCAGTCTCCCCGGATCTGCCACTTGTAGGGTCCCTGCTCGAAGAGCAGTGGCCTGACTGTGCCAGAGATCAAAGTTTAAGATAAGCCCCAGATGAGAACCCCCTCCTCAGGTCCATCTCTGTAGCCAGTTTCTCTGGTCTGATACCTGGGATCTCTGCCACACTCAGGCACCCCTGGCCTTTATGTGATCCTGCAAGTCCTGAGACTACACTGTCCCCATGAGGGCTCCAACCCTGCTTCGCCTGTGGAGTGATGTCCCTCAGTGGAGCAGACTTCTAAAAGTTCCTGTTTTGTGCTCCACTGTTCTACCACTTGCAGGGAGCTGGCCCCTCTCCCCACAGTCTATCTTCCTGTATATTACCTCGGATTCACTTCTCCGCATGTCCTACCTTCCAGAAAGTGGTTGCTTTTCTGTTCCTAGAATTACTGCTCTTCTACTCTTTAGTCCCCTGTTGAGTTTGTAGGTGTTCAATATGGTTGGATAACTATCTAGCTAAACTCTGGGACCAGACAATATTTGGGTCTCCTAATCCTCTGCCATCTTGCTCCTCCCCTAGATGGGTTTTCTATTGAAAAAATCTTATTATCTGTTAATTACTGTAGTCTCTCTTCTTGCTTTCTAAATTTGTATCATTTATTAAATTAAAACATTTTACTGTTTTCATATTTTGCTGATTAGGATTGCCATAACTTTATAGACAGTGATTCTTTATAACTTTAAAGACAGAGATTCCAATATTTTATTTTATGTTTTGTGAACTGTAGGCTTTTGTAGAAACTCTTTTTTTCTGTTTAAGAAAGTTATCTTCATTTTATACTTTGTTATTAATTTTTTATAATGAATTTATGTTAAATTTTTTGAGTGATTTTTTTGTACTGAGATTATCATATTTCTCCCTTCCTTTCTCTCTTTTTCTAAAGTGTGATGAATTATGACTTTCTATAATTAAACCAGATTTGTATTCATAGGATACACCCAACTAGGTCAAGATTCACTACATTTTAAATAAACTAAATAGCTGAATTCAATTTGTTACTATTTTGTTCTGAATTTTGCATCCATATTTATGAGTGAGATTGACCTGTACTTTCCTTTTCTATTGGGACCTTTTATGATTTCAATATCAAGATTATACTAGCATCACAAAATAAGTTGGGAACTGTTCTCTCTTTTTGTATTCTCTATATAAGTTAATTTTTGTTCCCTGAAATTTTAACAGAATTCCCCTGTAAAACCATCTGAGCCTGGTGGTTTGTGGGGAGAAGATATAAACAGAGACAATGTTTAAAAATGTTTATAGAATTATTGATATTTTCTACCTCTTTTTTTATATTTTCTACCTCTTGAGACAGTTTTACTAAGTTGTATATTTTCAGTGGAATTTGTCTATTTCACTAAAGTTTTAAATTATTAGCCTACTGTTCATGATATTCTGATTATCTTTTTTATTTTCAGTATCATAGTTTCTGTAACTCTATGTTCAGTTATAGTACTGTTTATTAGTGCTCTTTTTACTTGACCAATATATTTGTCCAGTATTGTTGCTTATTATAGTATCCCATTTTAATTAATTAATTAATTATATTGATTAATTTATATTATTTAACATTTTTATTCTTTTTACTTTATTGACATTAATTTTCTTTTTAATTTTTTTGCTTTTTATTTGGCCCTATATTAAATTTCAGCCTTTCTGTTTTTTTATTACAAACTTTTGAAAATAGCCATACATGTCATTAATTTTGGTTTGTTGTATTTTAAATTTTTCTTGGATCTCTGAGTGATTTAGAAATATATTTTAAGTGTCATAAAATAATTTTTAAAAAGTTACCCTCTCATTATATTTTAGTAAGGGAGTATAGAATGCATAACGATATTTTTTGAAATGCATTGTAACTTTGTGCCTGGAAAGTATTAATTTTTGTAAATTAATTTTTGTAAATGTTCCATATGTGTTTTAGGCAATGTTACTTTCCAATTGCTTAGATCAGGGCTCTTTAAATCATGCCTGTTAATTCTGCTGTCCAAATCTACATCTACTAATTTTGAGCTTTTAATAACTAAGATAAATTTGTTAAATCTTAAATGTGGATTTATTCACTTCTTATAATGTTATGTATTTCAAAACTATTTTATTTGATACAGTAAATTTTAGAATGATTTTCCCTTCCTGCTCTGAAATATATCTACATATATATATATGTATTATATCTATTTTAGTTGTGCAGCTAATATATATTTTACTCCTAGGCACATTCAAAGGCAGTTTGTTGCAAAATTTAGAGACTATTATTTCTACTGTAATTATACTTATATTTGGAATCAAGATCATATCAGACAGGTTTTTCTAATGATTCCCTTTGGGATAGGGATCTTTTTTTTTTTTTTTCATTCATTATTCATTGAGAGTCTGACCTCTTTGAGGGTCCCATTATCATGTAAGGGTCTGATTTCAGCCTCTCTACATGTATATGCTTGAGGTGTGGCCTGTCATTTTGTGAGTGATTGTTAGTTCTCACATCTCTAATTTCATGTGTTGACTTTTACCCTCAGGACTATCCTGACTTCCAAATTTTCTTAGCACTCTGGTTTCAATTTACTGTTAATATTTTTCTTCAGTCGTTTCCCTTATTTTCTTGTGAGCTCAACAACATATTTAAAAGCATGTTTCCTATAATATATCAAGCAGATATATTTTGTGATGGACCATTTTTTCCCCAGACTATCTAATGTACCATATTGCCAGAAGTATAAACCTCCCATCTTGGAATAGACTCTTAACCAGTTTCCTTCCTCAATCCATTCTCCAAAAAGTAACCAGAATAACACTTATAATATTGACCAGCTAATGTTGCACATAAACTAAAATTCAAATTCTGGCATACATGGCATACAAAGCCTATGTAATCTGGACCTTCTTACTTCTCAAAGTCATATTTTACCTATCCATTCTGCAGATTTTCATCAATCATGTTGTTTTTCTTTCTTTCCTTGATAGGCTAATGTTACACTTACCTTAGATCTTTCGTTGATCTGTCCCCTCCGCCTAAAATGTTCTCTCCCATGATCTTTGTAGTCTGGCTCCCTTTTATTATACAAATTTCCATCTAAGTGTCATTTCTTCAGAGAAAACTTCTTTGATCTTTCCATCTAAATTTGCTTCTCCATAACTCTCACACCACCCTGGTTGTTTTCATAACATTCATTGCCATCTGAAATCAACTTGTTTATTAGTTTACTTATTAAATTTACTTCTCTCCTCACTAGGATATAAGTGCTATGAGGACAGGGACATGAGTCATTAACATTTGCCCAATGCCTGGGAGAATTTAAGTATTCAACATGAATGAACATTCAAATGAAATTTACTTAAAAGAATATCTTGTTAAATACCTTCTATGAGCCAGACACTGTTGTAGGTGCTTAGGACACATAAGTGAAATGAACAAATAAAGATCCCTTCCTTATGCAGCTTATATTCTGAAGGGATGGAAAGACATCAAACAATAAACATACCACATAAATTATGTAACATGTTAGGAAAGCAGAAAAGTGGGGAGGGGCAGTTTGCAACTTTAAGTAGAATGGGTTAAGCCTTATTGAAAAAGTGATATGAGAGGAAAAAAAAAAAGGAAAGAAAGAAATGAAAGACCTAGTTTGGTGGCTACTTAGGGAAGAAGAGCATTTCAGGAAGAAGGAACAGCAAGTGCTAGGGTCCAAGGGATTCAGAATGGTGGAAATGGAGCAAGAGGGTGGGAGGGACAGATGAATTTAGAGAGAGGTAACTGGAGGGCGGATTAAAGGGTCTTATAAATTATTATAAGAACTTGGGCTTTTCCTCTGAGTGAGACAAGAACAAATGGAGGATTCTGAGCTGAGGAGGGATGCAATTTGACTGATATTCTAGAAGGATTTCTCTGTGGTGTTGAGAAGAGACATGAGGGCAAGACCAGGAGCAGGGACACCTAGAGGAGACAATTACAGTCATCCAGGCAAGAGATGATGGTGACTTAGACTAGGTAGTGGCTGTGGAAGTGGTGACAAGTAGGTGGATTCTAGAAATACTTTGAAGGTTCAGTCAACAGGATTTGGTAACAGTGTAGGATGATATCAACAATGGAAGGATGGAGTTGTCACCACCTGATAGGAAGACCATGGATGGAGAGGGTTTTAGGAGAAAAGAACAGGACTTTTGTATGTATTGAATTTAGACTATTTAGTGATAATATCAAATAGGCAGTTGGAGCTCAGAACAGGAGTCTGGGAAATTGTAAATTTTAATTTATATTGTATTATTTTTTAAAAGATTTTATTTATTTATTTGACAGAGATCACAAGTGGGCAGAGAGGCAGGCAGAGAGAGAGAGGAGGAAGTAGGCTCCCTGCTGAGCAGAGAGCCCGATGCGGGGCTCAATCCCAGGACCCTGGGATCACGACCTGAGCCAAAGAAAGAGATTTTAACCCACTGAGCCACCCAGACGCCCCTATAGTTTATATTTTAAAAGCCAGGAAAGAGTGTAGGTAGAGAAGAGAAGAGGAGCAAGGCCAAAGAACTGGGTGACTCTGACATCAAGCAGTCAGGGGGAGCAGGGAGGGAGCAGCAAGGGAGACAGAGAAGAAATCACCATCCATTGAGCTAGAGAGAAACAGGAAGATGAGGTTCTGGAGACAATTGTCATGTTACATGATTTTTAAAATTACTCCTGTAGGGGCACCTGGATGGCTCAGTCGCTAAGTGTCTCCCTTTGGCTTAATTCATGATCCTAGGGTACTGGAATCAAGCCCCGTATCAGGCTACCTTCTCAGTTGGGAGTCTGCTTCTCCCTCTGCGCCCCCTTCCCCCTGCTTGTACTCTCTTCTCTCTCTCTCTGTCTTGCAAAAATAAATAAATAAAATCTTTTAAAAAAATAAAATAACTCCTGTAAATGTATAATTTTTGAAATTTCCATAAATGTGAATTAACATGGTGATTATTGAAATAGTTTCCTGATGTGTACATTTTATAATAATAAAACATCTGTTCAGTGGAAAAATCCCCAACGATTTCCAACATGAAATAATGTGTAAGTTGAGATTTTAGCTTACTTAATGTGGCTCTTTAAAAGTGGCTTTGTCTTGTTTTAAGTGTCTCTGGAGAGAGAGCCAATTGTCTCTCTCTTTCTCTCTTTTTGTCATCACTAGGGCTCCTATTGCTATGGGACTGGCTGTGACTTCAGGCCTCCATCTTCCCCAGCTGAGGTCTCTTTGTTGTTTCTGTTACAATAAAAAAGGATTTCCTAGAGAAAGAACATAAAGAAAGTTGATGACATGACTATCTTTCCATTGGTTACTTGGCCTGGGCTCACACTTTGATGGATTTCAGGATAGTTTCTAATTGCCAGATAGTTTTTGTACATGGAAGTGGGTTGGGTGCCATATTTCTGGGCTGCAAAAGGGACTGACTTTGTCCCTTTTGTAACTTCCTGCCACTAACCCATTTCTCTCCCCACCAGCCCTGCCAAAAAGACAAAAACAAAAACAAAAACAAAAAGCAACCAAAAAACCCCCCAACCTTAGAAACCTGACATATTTTAGGCATTCGGTAAATGTTTGTTCATTTGAGTTGGAAGATTCAGCCTCTAACATGGTAGACACAGTGCTTTCAAAGCAACAGGAGACTATTTAAAAAATTATCAACTTCTGGGAGTGGACTGTGGCTTTAAAATTATGCTTACATACGTGTATTCTAGTAAACATAATAGTTTAGGCATACCTAAATTACAAAAAATTTAAAGTAGTTTATCCCTGTTGGTTTTCCTTTCCCACTAAAGCCATCATCTGTTCACAGAACACCATTAGCTGCTGAAAAGACATGGCAGGGGATTGAACAAATTGAACATTCATAGCAGACAGATTTTCTCCTTCTGTGTGTGTGGATTGGACATGACTGTGAACAGTTGGAGGTCAGACCACCACTAATATGTATACAACTTTTGGTGTTAATTTACCATTAAAAAATATATTAATTTTTGGCAGAGGTGTGAATATCCTTGTCTCGCCTAAAGCTTTATTTCCTGTGATACGTAGCAAGCTAAAATCCACACTGGGCCAATTTGAAAAGCAAGTAAACTTTTTCTTTATTAAAGCCCCATTTTGATTCTTGGTGAAAGTATGTAGATGAGCTTCATTTTCACTCACTAAAAAGGCCCTTGCAAAAGACTGGGATGATCAGTGAGGAAAGAGCGTTCCTATGAACAGGATACCCGTTTCCTATTTTGTCTAAGTTTGATGGGTTTCCCTGAACTGGTCCTTTTAGTTGCCATTTTGGCTGTGCCTACTCAACCCCCAAAAAATGTCTTATCAAGGAACAAAAGGATGCATAAAATTATGAGTAGCAGTTCTTTAGAGGGTTAGTAGACTATACTTTTGAAGAGAATCTTTTCTTCAGTTGTGGTAAAACAGATGCCTTTACTGTTACATTGTGGGTCAGGTTTAGGAGGCAGGTGGAGTAAGGAAAGAAGAAAGAGAAATGCCCAGTTAGGAGTCTCTTGACAACCTAACAACTGGTTACATTTTCCCATTGACGGTTAAAAGCTGAATGGCCCCTAACATCTTTTGTACCTCCAGGTCCCCAAACTACACTGGAATTTTAAGTATTGTTTCTGAGAAGAAAGACACATTTTGAAAATGTTTGCTTTACATGGTATGTGCATTTATGAAGAAAGAAAAGAAAAGAGGGCATTTTATCTTATTATTGCAATGAAACACAATTATTTTTGACATGTCTACATCTGACATCGAATGACATTGATACTCGTATCTTCTCTGAATATATCTCCTTTCTGTTGGTATGGCCGAAAGTGCTTAAAACAATTTCTACTGTCTTCCCTTTTGTTCTCTTTGTTCTAGTTGGTAGCCATTAATTACGCAGACTGGTGTTAGCTTTTAATATGATGCTATTATTGAAATAAAATAAAAACTCCTTATACATTTCTTTTTTTTTTTAAAGATTTTATTTATTTATTTGACAGAGATCACAAGTAGGCAGAAAGGCAGGCAGAGAGAGACGGAGGAGGAAGCAGGCTCTCCGCCGAGAGGACAGCCCAACACAGGGCTCGATCCCAGGACCCTGAGATCATGACCTGAGCCAAAGGCAGAGGCTTTAACCCACTGAGCCACCCAGGCGCCCTTCCTTACACATTTAAAAGGGACAGTCCTCAGACAATGCAGGCATTAAATTAGCATTTACTATTGATTTTCTTGATTTCTTTTTTTCCCCTGAATAGTAAAGTAATACTTTAAGGTGAACGCTGGCTCTGGGAATGCCTCATGAGAACAATCTTGAGGCACATTCCTTTAAGGATTCTGTTTAAATGGACTTGGATGTCATTCAACAAAGAGAAATCTTACTATGTGGATTATGGAATAATTTTTCCAGGATTCTAGAGACTGTGCTGATCGCCACCATGGTGGTTGGGTCCTTTTCTCATAATAAGTATATGGGGTCAAGTCACAAGGAGTTGTTACTGTGATCCTGGCCTCTACATGTAATCTCTTAGTCTACTTTGAATCCCAGCCTTCTGTATACATTGTCAGCACCCCATAAATACCATGAATTCCTATGGAAGTATTGTGATGTAGTTGTAAAGCTTGTCTTGTCAAAAGCTTTATTTTTCATGATCTCTATAGAGATAAAATCCGTATAGAGATAAATTTCGATTGGAAAGCAAGTAATCTTTTCTAAAATTTCAAGTTGTTATCAAGGCCTTGGGCCAGATGTTTTGGAAGATAAAAGGAAACTGGAAATCATGACCTCTTCCTTCTGGGAGACCGCCATTGTATAAACAATACTTACACGAGAACTACTAAATGAGAAGGCAATACAATCAGATGCTGAGTTCTGTGGCAGAGACCATGAATGATGAAAGAACCAGACAAAGAAAAAGGTCTCTGAAAGAATTTCATAAGTTACTTAAGCTGAGCTTTGAAAGATGGCGGGTGGGAAAATTCAGCCTAAGAAAGGGAAATAACCTTTGCATCCTGCACAAGAACCACCGATGGGAAGGGAAAGGTAAAATCAAAGAAATGAGTAAAGTACATTTGGTCCATGGCAGGGAATAGTGAGATATTCAGAGTTACCTTGAGAAGCTGTTTTTCTTGAGAGTTCTGTAAGAATTGTATTTTAGGATGTTGAGGGCTTGTCCCTATGTCTTATTTATCAATTGTTCAGCTATTGTACCAAAGAAACATGAATATACAAGAGGCCATGTAAGAATAGTTAAGAAGATTTAATGTTTGACCTTAGTATCTATTAAACTAGATTTTAAAAAGGAAAATGAGAGCCTGGTAACATCCCCATCAATAAACAAAATGTCCTTGATTTTTATATTAAAAGCCTTACATACACATAGAACACTCTCAAATTCACTCATCTTCTATGAGGCCTGGAATGATGGGACAAAATCCATATTTTCCCTATGAAGATAAGAGATTCTGCATTTTCTTAGTGAAAATTTTCTGTGCTTGAGTTTTTCTGGTTGACAAGTCTGAGCACTCATTTGAGAAAGACAATGAAGGGTCTTTGTGTCTTCCACTTCTTTATTATTTCCACTTCTGGTTCTGTATTTCCTTCTAATGGGAATGGACATCTAACACGAATGGATAAAAGGATCCCTCCCCACCCAACACCTTTTTCTGATTTCCAATGTTTCAAGAAGTCATGGAGTCTAGGTGGTGTATTTCACTTCTCCTGGTCTCTTATTGCTCCTGTTTCCTGTTGTACAGTTTTCCCAGTTGAATAGTCACGGAAAAATTCCCTTACGAAAAGATCGTTGGATCTTTGAAAGCTTCCTTCAAATCCCTAGGGTCTGAATGGCTCACTCAACATGTCACCAAAATGGTATCTCAGGCTATCCTGCTATGTTCCGCACCCCCCGCACCCCATTCTATCGATAATTTCTTCTGAAAACTGGATAAAGGCAAATCATAATGAGGAAATCAAACACAGAAGTTTAATAACAAGTGTGAAACACACTGCTGGCTTGGTTTTGATGTGCTGTGGGATATAGGAGAGAAGCAGAAAGGGACCTGGCCACATTAGCCTTGTGAAAAAATGGACTGCGGACAGGAATAACATTTTTTTTTTTTTTTTGCAAAAGGAAAATGGGAGAAATGGTTCTGAGTGTTGGATCTGGTCTTTTCTTTTTGCAGGAATTCTGTTGTCCCTTTAGAAAATATAAAAACCGTTCCAAGGCACATTGGCACCCGCGTGGCACTGCAGCCTTCTCTTGGCAACGCCTCATCCTGTTGCTGGCAGGACAGAGCATGGACCTCTTTAGCCTCATCCTCTGTTGTTTTCTGCACGGGAGCCAAACATTGTGGCTACTCACGAGGCAGGGCTGGCAGCTGAAGAACCCAGATGCCAAGCTCTGGACTGGACTTCTGTTCGGTTTGTGGCTGGTCCCTTCCCTGGCATCTGCCCTGGCTTTGCAGCAGCCTGTGTCCCCGTCTGCAGAGCTGGGCTCAGGATTAGGCTTCTGTTGGCTCCCATGGATGTTCGGTCACTGTTTCCCTTTTGAATTATCCTTGATTATGAGGAATGTGCCTTTATGACACATTCTTCCCCAGGTGCCTGCTCGGACGATGTGCCTTCGCTGATAAAAAGGGGGTTTTCTCTCAAATTACTGGCCATTGTTAGCAAGAATGGAATGGGAACGTTCTTCTCTGGTAGAAAGATGGAAAATGAAATACAAGAACTTATATTTTAGATACAGATCTTCGCTAACTTCTGAATGAAGTTAAAACAAAAACAAATGCCAAAACTCAGGAACTTGAGAAATTTCAGAAGCCTTTTCTTTCTTTTTCAATTCCTTTGACTTTCTGTCCCTGCATATGCCACTGTCCTTGATTGACAAAGATGATTTCACTTCTCTATCCAGGGACTTTTTACTTGATGAAAGAGAGATGGGTTCTCCGGGTTACAGGAGGTGGTATATTTATGGTATTTATCAACAAATAGACATTGAGTTGGGTTCCCAATGGGTTAGGAATATTGGATCATATTTTGCTGGTGAGGGGGTGGGCTAGGAGGATTAGCCAATAAATCCGACTGTTCCTTGATAGAGCTCATGAATAGTGCCCTGAAAAGAGGAAACCTCAGGTTTACCTAAGAAGTGAAAATCAACTTAAGAAGTTCACCAGCTAGAAGGGAAGCTAAGGATATATGGACATTATTCAGAAAATACTCACTCTAGAATATCTTGGTACATCTGAGGGGCATCTGACATTTGTTCTAGAATCTTTAGATATTTGCCCTCCTTCTGACTGACTACTCTTCATTGGAATTATAGATCCCATTCAAGGGGAAGGATAAATTACAGCTAACTAAATGATGCTTTGCTTTACACAGCGCAGTATCTAAATGACCTTTTGGGAATTTGAGCAACCTTGGACTGAAAACCCAAAATCTGTAATCCTGTCAAACTGAATGATTATTTACTGCTGGATTTCTGCAGCTGGAAAAGAAGCTTGTCCCAGAGGCAATCTTTCCAGCTTCATGAAATCTGAGTGGAAGCTAGGTCTTTGATGTCAGACAGACCTGAGTTCTAGTCTCAGTTTTATCTTTATTAGCTTCAGGACCTTGAATAAATCCCAGAACCTCTTGAAACCTCAGTTTGCCCCTCTATAAAGTGAGAGGATAACAGTACCTATATCATGGCATTATTGTGAATGTCAGATGGCAAATTTGTGGTACAATATATGCCACGACCCAAGTAGACGTTGGTTAGTGTGAAAATTTTCACAGTGTAGGTTGCAGCAGGAAGAACACCACCCATCAATCTATAGACCTTGTCATTTTTATCTCATTGGTTGATGCTCATATTTATTGACTTTACTGCTTTTAAAGAGGCATAACAATCTGTGTGTTCTTGAGACCCTAAGAGCTCCATACAACATGGTGCCCAACAGAGCACGTGATAACTAAATGTTTGCTAAATGAAGCAGTGGACATCAGAGACTTCAGGTTCATCCCCCAGAATGTATTATTTTAGGAAGTTAAACCAATTCATAAATTACTATCAAATTAGACATCTCCTGAGAGGGACCAACAAAGGAAATTTTAAGCCTTAGGTATAGAGGTATAGAGGAAATAATTCCATTAAAGCAACACTTTCTGAATTTGGAGCAGCGGCCATGCCCACTTAGAAAACAAACAGTTATTGACTGAGGTAGGTGATCTTAGCAGATGCGAAGTGCATTGGGAAGGAGCAGTAATCATCAAGTGAAGCTTAGTGTCATGTGCAGGCTCTAGAAATGGGAACCCATCTCTAAGTCTACAGTGTAAGGGCGTGCATGTTGGTATGCTTTTACTGTAAAAGGCCAAATAGTAAATACTTAGGCTTCGCAGGTCATAGGGGCTCTCAGAATTGTAGTTTGAAACAGCCACAGACAATATATAAGCAAATGAATATGGCTGTCTGCCAATAAAACTTCATTTGGCATCAGGATTTGACCCATTCTTGGGCCACGGTTTGTTGATGTCTGGTTTAAGGGATTGAAAATGTGATACGTTACTATCCAGAATTTCATTTTTGTAATCAACTTTTTAAAATTGAGTTTTTAATTTTAATTCCAGTACAGTTAGCATGCAGTGTTATATTGGTTTCAGGTGTACAGTATAGTGGTTCAACAATTCTATTCATCACCCAACACTCATCATGTTAAGTGTACTCTTTTAAGTGGGTCACAGTCCCTAAATAAGGGCTCTCCCATTTCTTATTTCCGTCGGGTTAACAGTTAATTGAACTAACGTTTATGAGGATTTCAAGAAGTATGGAAATAGGGGTCAGCAGTATGATCCTGGGGTCCAAACTCAAGGGCCAGACATATGTGGGGAGCAGGCAAGTAATGAAATAATAGGGACTGGAGTGGTAGTTTGGGTGCTAGAGAAAGAGCACACTTTCTGTTCCAGCTGATCATTATTGGGAATTGTGGCCCAATGTTTTGGATATTCCAATTTTTCTAAAGAGCCCAGAAACCTCATCGGATCTTCTGAATTTTAAATCTTAGCTTACCAGTTTTAAGAACACTGAGTGCCCTACCAAAACATATGTAGGGTTGAAATGTAGTTGTACTTTGTGACCTTTGATTTTTCAGTCTGCAGGTTTTTACTCTGAAATACTGCTGGTTGCCCCAAAATGGGGCTAGAGGTTTTTCCAAAGCCAGTCTGAATTTTACAAGGACTGATCAAATTTGTGCCTGCTTCCTTAAAGTCACCTCTCTATTTCAAAACCATCTATCCCAAGATAGTACCACAAAGCCTTGCCTGATCGAATGCACAAGGTATGCCAAGCATGCCCAGTGAAATTCTATCTATAGAATTTCATTAGAATTTGAACAGCCTAAAGGAAAGGGGAAGGCTTGGCAGCTTGTTCATTAATGATGAAGATTTATGGACAACCAACTTAGAAAATTCAGAGAGAAATCAGTCCACGTTGGGTTTGAAATTGTCCAGCTCTGCCTGAATATGCTATATCCTCCCTTATCGCATCCCTGCTCTTTGTGTTGGCAGATTTACTTCTATGATTCAATAAAAACCATTCTCTTTTCCTAATATTAAAATCTCATTTTGTTCTAAACTCTAATAATTTGAGACTTTTTTCCTTGAATTGGATATAAACAAAAATTACCTTTTCATCATGTGAAAGTTTAATTCCCTAGGTTTAATGAACTACTTTAAAATAAATTGAATAGATCAGATAAAATTCATATTGTTCTTATTTGATAATCTCGAACTGCATTATTGTGAAAATATTTGGGGATACAAATTGTAATTTGAATGTCCCTGTGCTTATTCTGTGGTCATTAACCTATTCAGAATTCTTCTGTATCGAAGCCATCTGAAAATTCTTTTGTGGAATAAAACTCGCATGTTAAAAATCTCTGGAGGCTTTAAACCCAACCTCTTTTCTTTCTTTTTTCCTTTTTAGCAGCAATTCTCCCAGAAATAGTCTATTGTGCCTGACAAAAATGTATCCAATCCTGAACTTGTAAAGGATCCACCCCTATTTGTAACTCAGTGACCTCAAGGCCCAAATTGGTATTGAGCTTTCTGAAAAAGCACTCTTGGTTTTTTAATAAGAACTTATTGGTAATTAGCACCCTAGCCTGGGTCTATATTTTGGGTTGTCAAAATAAGAATAAAAATTAAGTGGCATCTGTTGATCTGGAAAAAACAAAAACAAAACCCCCCAAACCTAACCAGGTATATACATTTAGCTCTGAATTTTAGAAGTTCTTAAATTAATCCCACTTTAGTGTTCTGGAGAAAGGTGCAATGGAATGAAATGATCCCAGGAAATCCTCGTGTCCCATAAGGTGTCTTGAAGTTTGATTGGATATTAACTAAAAGATCGTTTTGTTTCTCTTTTATAGCAGGAGATGCAATGTGTTCATTTTATAACATCTCCGCTGTTTGGAATAAATCACCAAGGACAGATGCTCATCACATTTCGGTTCAATAAAATTCTTTGCAGAGTCTGAACAGATACATGGCTAGTTGCTTTAGGTCTCTGTCCAGGCCATTATTTGTTTGGAAAATCAAATTCACAGAACAAAATAGAGTTACGCTAAGAACATGGAAATTACTATTTTGCTTGCTGTCTACGTGTTTGTTATTTGCTGGCGGGGATGAGCCTATAGGACTCTACCTTCGGTTTCCCAAGTTCCACCTTTGTAAATATCATCAACCACCTCTTCATCTTTTCTTCTAAAACAGCACAGTTAACCCAATTTCCTTCTGTCAGATCTTCTGGTGATACCATTTTAAAGGTTCTCAGCAGAAAAATTTGCCAGTGCACTTGAAGAAGTGCTAAAATTCCATATTCAGTCTTTTCTGTGGTGGCAACTGGGTTTTCAGCAAGCAAAACCGAGGCGTTTATTTTAAAGTAATATGTGTATGCTGCAAAACTGTTGGTGAGTTTTGGACATCTTTCATGTGCTGTATGGCACTTCTCTTGAATTTTTTTAAAAATCAAGAAGACGTCATCTACTAACTTGCCAATATTCATTTTTTTAAAGGAGGAGAGATTTGAGCTTCAAAAGTTGTGACTGTACATCTTCAGTTGATATTTTCTTGAAGAAGTTTCATATGTTTTTAAATTATTTATCCAAGACAGTACATGATAAACAGTTGAGGCTTCCCATAATGACGTGAAAGGTAAAAATGTGCATTCTACCAAACGCTCATAAATGTGCGTCCCTGCCTTTGACAAAGCTGCACCAGTCTCCTGAGAAAATATTAAGTGTGGCGTGTGTGTGCGTGTGTGTGTGTGTGTGTGTAAGAGCAAAGAAGCTCCTTGAATGTTGAGTAAATAGATCGGCCCATGGCTAGAATGGTGTGGGGATGATAATCATTCCCAAAGGGCACCAGAAAATGCTTGCTAACCTATCATGGTAATTTTCCTTGAAAACGAATCAAGGAAATCCAGGGTGTATAATAACCATTTGGTAGGGCTAATGTTCTGACGCCACCCGACGGAACCGGAAAAGTGGGAAGTTAGGTGCGTGGCTTGAAGTGAAATTCGCTTGCCGTTTGTTTATTAACAACCGTGTCAGTGCTGGATTTACCTCCGAGCTTTCTCTCCTTCAACAACGTGTTTCTTACCCTGGGATTAAGAGATTTTTATCGGTGTATACTTTTGTTCTGACAAAGAACTCTGGGGCTGTCTGGCAGTTAGGGTTAGCTGACCTTTTTTTCCCCACCTGGAATGAGGTTCCCAAACTGCAGAGAGAAACCTTCCCTGCGCGCAAACCCTGAAGTTTATAGTGAGTCGACGATAGGAAACAAAAATTATGCCCTTTCTTTCATGTAAAGATCGCCTTCGTGTTGAACCGGCTTTTTACTGCCATTAAATATTTGCTTTCTGGGAGCATTTGTATGTATTTTCTTAGCTCTTAACTACCATTTCTGCTCGGTTTTGTATCTGCTAGCCCCAGCATTTACAACCTACGAAAACCTCATAAATCTACTTCATTTTTCTAATAAGACATGAAAGTCCTTAATTGGCCTTAATGAAATGCACTTAAAGGGCAATAAACGTGTTTAAACCCTCTTTCAGGGTGAGCTTCAGTACTCTCTCTCTACTCTGTTTTAGCCTTTCTGGTAATTAATCATTTATTCATATGTGACGAATCAGTAACAAGATCAAACAACTACTGCACAATTGCATGATAATAAGCTGCTCATATATGTGTCAAGATTTAGCAATCCTTTTTAAAGCCTAATTTAAAGTCATTTTACAACTAACCAGACTGCTTCTCTGAAGCATTTTTCCCCAGTATCTCTTCTACATATTTTCATTCAGATGCCATCTTTTTATTTTGTTTATAGAGCCCAGTCTGCCTTAAATCCACCATGGCACCAGCGTGAATGTCAGCAATGCAAACATTTACCATTGTTTTGCGGTGGGGTGGGAATTCTCTCCTTGACCCAAAGGGGAGGGGGGGTGGAGGAGAAGCGAAAGAGAAAGAAGGACTGCATTTATAAATAGAAGACCCAAGAGTCCCTGCCATTTTTAGTATGTATTTAAATCTTAAATCTGCAGTGATTTATGGAGACGTGTTAATCATTGGTCTGCACCTTGGCACTCTGAGAAATTCCGGCAGTTTCCCATGCCACGGGTATGCCAGTGGAGGGGCTCCTTTTTCTGCAGAGGAATTCTTACCTTTTTAAAAAAAATTGAGATAAATTGACCTATCCTTCACCGTGAAAGAGGAGTTTGTACTTTCAACGCAAGCTGACAGATGAAATATCTGAATGCCTATCCGCGTGTGCACAGACTGGGGACCCGACCCTCCTGGCTAGGAGGGCACTGCCAGTGGCCACCGGGAAGCCTAGAGGAGGGCGTGTGAGGAAAGACTGGGACCTGCCAGTTAGAGTAAACAGAGTTTCTTTGCACTTACGAAATGTATGTCGAGTTGACCCTAATGTGTGATTGAACAGTTGGCATCAGCTATAGTCAAGGTAAGTTTGTTCAGTCCAAGGAAACTGAAGTAGTTAAAGAGAAGAGTCAAATGCCCTTCTTCAGCATGTATTAACGTAAGTAGATCACTTGAGGTTTAATCATTTAGACCTCATATCTGTTTAAATAAGAAGAGACCCTGACAAGTCCAGTTAAGGATGACACCTCTAAGTAAAAACTTGCCGCCTGCATTGGCTTGCTATCTGAATATTTACCTTCTTCTATTATATCTGTTAGAATTAGGGGCGCCTGGGTGGCTCAGTCCTTAAGTGCCTGCCTTCGGCTCAGGCCATGATTCCGGGGTCCTGGGACTGAGCCCCGCGTTGTCTTCAGGCTCCCTGCTTGGTGGGGAGTCTTCTCCCTCTCCCACTCCCCCTGCTTGTGTTCCCTCTTTAGCTGTCTCTCTCTGTCAAATAAATAAATAAAATCATAAAAAAAAAAAGGGAATTAGAATGAAGGTGTAAATATGGGAGTTAACGCTCACTCCGCCCCCCCCACCCACCTCAAAGCTCCCTCACCCCAGGCTCAGGAACACTTAAACCTCATTCATTCACATGCGAGGCGAAAAGGGGATGAGTATGAATTGCTGATGAAGCTGAGTAGTATAATTTTTGAAAAGAAATGTCATTTTATTACTTTGAAGTATAAGAAATGGCTACTCCAGTGTAACCAGGCAGAGGGAGCTCTGGCCAGACCCATTTTTATGTCTGGAAATTGACCACATGTGATAATACATTAATCGTCAGTTGGTAGTAAGTGCTCCTGAGACATTTCAAAATTATTCTCTTATGTACCTTAAAAATTCCCCTGCAATTCAACTGTAGGTAGCTTCCTCTAGTGTAGAAATTTCATTTTTTTCTTTTGTTGCCAATAATACCATCATAGTGGATTCAATACATATCTGTCAATTTACTTTGACTCAGCAACAATTTTTTTTATCTTAGACCCTAAAAGAGGTCAATTTTGTTCTAACTTCCTTGCAAGTACACATTCCTGAATAGAAAGCCCTAAATTACTGAGATTTAATCAAGACACCATTTACATTGCTGTCTACATGAATGGCTCCCCCGGGAGTTGCGCAGGGCACAACTCATGCATCCATATGTTACAGTTCTGTTTTTCTGTTTTGTGTATATACACCTGGCCTTGATAAAGGAATATCTTTGACTTTGGTTAAAACATCATTTTCCTTTCATTTTCCGATGGTCCGTGTTCTGTTGTATCAGGCACCTTTAAAGATCCTTAGATGTAGCAGAAGTGTTGTCACGTGTTAATTTTTATATTGCAAACCTGATCACTTTAATATTTTCTGCAATTCCTCACATGCATTACAGCCTTTTCATCTGGCTCTAACTCACTCTCTGGGTAAAATGTGAATTGTATCTTCATTCTATTTTGTCTTTCATTTTGTTTGTGACAAAAGAATGTTCCTTCAATTTATGACAAATTTCCTTAGGTCAAATAACTTAACAAAAGGAGTAAAGTGAAGAGCCTTGAGTTAAAACAGAAAAAAAAGGCCTGGCTACTCAAGTTCCCCTAGGATGCTGATTTAAATAATTTTAGGGAGAAAAAGACACAACTGTGGGAGGTGAAAGCTGAACTCTCTTCTGGGCTTGAGATTTTAAGATGGAGTGCTGTTGCCCTAAGCCCTCTGACTGGCACATCCCTGAATTTTGCAGAAATAATCATAATGTGTAAAAATTATCACAATGTGTAAAAATAATTGCAATAAAGTAATAATTTAGCAGTAAAAGGAAAATTCCAAACTCAGTTTAATCAGTTAAAGTGTCTCTCTGGTTCTTCTGATTTGTTGTTCATTTACGCTGGGCAGCTGGACAATAGGATTTTGCATGGGCCACAAACAATGAAATAAAACAGCAAGATGTACTGTATTTTACTGAAACATACAATAAAGGGCAGCAGGGGACTAGTCAAAACCCAATATTCAAAGACTGTAATTTTTTATCACTACTTTATTTCCTAAACCAAAATGTTTTTTTGGGTATAAATATTGGATGAAAGCAAAACTGCACCACATTTGCTCTCATGGCAATACCTAAACCTACTTTTTATTAGAATTAAATTAATATTGTGTAAGTAGTTTTATAGTTTTAGCATTTTATTATTATTTATGTTCTAACTGCTCTGCATAAATAGAATTGTTCCTTGCTTCTTTTTGTTTTTCCTACTAATAAAAAGTAATAGGTATCATAATTCAGGCACTGTTTTCATTTCAGGGCATTTTCTGTTTGGTCTTGGTGGCCTGTGGAAGGAGACAGACCCCAAACAGGAGCAAAAGAAGCTTTAACGACACACGCAGCAGGCACTTCTAATGAGCATTAAATGTTTAGGCAAGAATGGCCAAAACGAAGATGGACAATTTAAAAGATTTTTAAGTTTTTAGTTGGATGGCCAGTCCACCCAGTGACAGCATTGTGTGAGCAGAAATATATCCACATTGCTTTCTAGCTTCATGCATGTGTGTCTGGTATTTATTAATAAAGATCTTCCCTTAATTTCCTGCTGATTTCTCAGAACACTCAGGAAAGAGAAGAAAATAACTTTATTTGCAGGAAGGCAATTTTTAAACCACAACCACTGTGCTTTCTTATATATTCTAAAAAAAGACTTTTCAGAAGTAAAAGTGATAGGAGATACTTAAGTGAAAATCAGAAAATGGAAACGATTCCTTTCGGAAAATCATAGGGCTGTGATGCTTTTTGAGAAAATCGAGCAAGAATTCGCACTTGCAAATCTGGAAAACCGGACTCAAGGCTAGGACCACATTCCCAAAGTGGGCAGATCTAGAACTGTATTTTACTAATGCTTTAATGCCCCCAAACATGTGCTGTTGTCACTGTCTTAAGCCTTATAGGCAGCCCCAAAGAGCCCCTGCTGTGCAGGTCCCCCCCCCCCCATTTCTTCTCTCCCCAGGAAAAGAGTAGAACTTGATTTATTGCTGTTCTAGAGAAATCTGTTTTATGGTGAAGTGAGTCCTACAAATATATAATGGAAGACTATACAACCATTCAAAGGAATGTTCAGGAAGGATTTTTCATTACATGGAAAATACTGATCCTGTGATGAGAAGGGCAGAACACAGCATGGAATATTATACACACAGTGAGATCTCAGAGAGAGAATATGCATTGCAGAGAGGCTGAATGAAATAACCTAAAACCTTAACAGAAATTGCTCTGGGTGGCAGGATTACGGGTGACTTGTTTTTCTGTGTATGTTTCTCTAATTGTCAAATGTTCTGTAATATGCATACCGCTTTACAAATGAAGCTAAGAACAACTATAAGAAAATAAGCCACATGATTTAAAAAAAAGACTTAAGGGTGCATTTTTTAATGAATTATACCATGTTAAATGTTTACATACATTGTCAGGAGCCCTGAGAGAACCAATATGATTTTTTCCCCCACTTTATAGATGAGGATACTAAAGCTTAAGGGAGAAGAGGTAATTGCCCAAGGTCACACAGCCAGAGAAGTGGACAATTCGAATTCAAATTGGGAAGATGTGCTCTAGGGTTTACATTTCCAACCACTGCATTGCCTATCTGACTCACAGGTCTTCATGCACATTTCATGTATAAGATGATTTTTATCATTTTATGTTACTGATTCTTCTTTGCTAAGAGAGGCAGTTGTCTGTCCACCTCTCCCACCATGCTGGGGCCTGGCATCGCGTTGTCCCTTTTGGTGATTGTGCTTTTCTTTCTAGATCAAGGGCTGCATTTTTGTTTCAAAGCAAACCAAATGGACAGGGCCTCCCAACACTGGCACTCCAGCTTATGCCAGCTTCTTCAATTTGCTTGAGCCTAACTTTTTGGGGTGACTTTGGCATGCTCCCCAAGGCAGAGTTTTTCTCCAGATCCTGTGCTAATTCTTTTGGACATCGTGGTGTCCTAACACATCCCACCCTACTACCATAAATATTGAGCCCAGATCCTTCTGATTCAGACCATGCTTGTCATTTTTTCCGTAGAACGTGAAAAATAGCAGACTGAATACCTACAGAGACAGGACTGTTTCTTCTTATGTCACTTATTAGAACACATGCTTTTATTAGCTTTGACTTTCTTTGGAGTAGCCCCTGAAGACCAGGGAGTCTAATATAAACACACTGTCAGTTAAAATATTCCGAGATTTTCATTTAGCTTCAGGAAAAAACAGTTTTCTTTTCTTGTGTGTCCTAAGGTTATTTGAATTAAGCTCAGAGGGCAACTCTGAAATTGGTTCCATCCTGCTAATAATTTTGTAGGAGGGTTTGAATTTTATGCTTCTAACAAGCCAGGCCTAATTTCCATGGTTGCCACTACATGACATTTGCAATCCTCGGTGATGATGCAAAATGATTGATATAGATGATGACCCAGATAACCCAGAGAGATGGACTACTGAAAAGAAGGTTTCCTTGGGCCGGATTATTCTGGGGAAAGATGGCACCATTGATCATCATTTGTCCTGGAAACTTGTCTAAGCCTCAGTGTTACTTCTGCTATGCAGAATTTAGATATCAAGCTTGGCACTTTTAAAATATGCCCTCCCCCATTGAGAAGGGGTCTAAGTCCCCTCCCCTTGAATCTGGGTGGGTTTGTAAGTGCTTCCACCAATGGTGGACTATCAAGACTGGGCTATAAAGGCCATGCTTGGCACTTAGTTCTTGTACAGCATTTCTTCTCTGGACACTCTCTCTGGGTGATCCTTCTGGGAACCCAGACATGCTATGAGAATCCCATGCCCACAGAACGGCCATGTGAAGATGATGTGGACAACAGTTCCAGCTGAGCCCAGCTTTCAAGGTATCCCAGATCAGGTGCAGACATGTGAGAGGAGACTTAAGATGCTACCAGCTGGCAGCAATTCCAGTCTACTCAGCTGGGGCTCCAGACACAGCCTCCTGCAGTGGCAACAAGACATCCCCGCTGAGTGCCGTCCAAATCCTACCCACGGAATTGGGGAGCATAATAAAAGGGTTGTTGTTTTACACCCTGAAGTTTAGAGTGGTTTGTTATACAACATGGAGAACGAGAATAGCAAGCTGTTAAAATTTCTCTCCCATTCTTAGTTGTTCAAATAATGTCTTACTTGCTCTTATTTATTATGAACTAAGAAGCCCCAAGGAATGTCAGAGGCATGGCAATAAAAAGATAAAGATGATTAAGAGATTCCTGAGGGTAGGGTTGGGGGTTGAGGAAGAACATGTGACATACCCACAGATGCTGATACATATCTCCTGGCTTTTGTGGTATGCGAAAGTAATTACAAATATGTGGACTTTACAAAGAACTTTTAGATGCATTCACACAATTGAATTGTCCCAGCAATCTTACAAAGTGAGCATTATTATTATCATTGTCATCCTTATTTTCTAGATTAAAGAACTGGGGTTCAGAGAGGTTAATGGGCTGGCCCAAAGACACACAGCTGCTTGGGGGGCAGAGGGGACCAGAACTCATGTCCCCCCTGCCTCCCATCCCTTGCTCCTTCTGGCACTGGTTGCTTTATGAGAAGCGAACTGCTGCCCCTTTGTGGCAGCTGGTCCCACTTCGGACTCTGTGCAGCGCCAGTCTCAGTAGGAATACTGAAGGGCCCATTTTGCTGACCCAGGGCCCCAAATAGCAGCCCTAGAGTGCTCTCCTCAGGGATGGAAGGGTTAAAAAGGGGAATAATGGCTGAGTTTTTAATTTCTCTGGGAAGAGCAGAAAGACTTTTGAGAATTCTTAGTGCAGACCTCATGCCTCAGTTCACGGTTTCATTTCTAGAAGCTTGATTAAAAAAAAAAAAATCCTTCCATGCCCCTGCTTCACATGTTCAGTCTTTCCTCCAGCTTCTTCAATATCTGGAATACAGTTATAATATCTGCTTTAATGTACTTGTCGACTAATTCTATCATCTGTGTCATTCTGGGTCAATTTCAATTGACCCAGATGGGTTGCATTTTCTGCTTCCCTGTGTGCCTGGTAATTTTTAATTTGATGCCAGCCATTGTGAATATTATCTTGGTGGGTGCTGGATATTTTTGTATTTCTGTATTGCTGAGCTTTGGTCTGAGACATGGTTCCATTATCCATCCTTCCAAGTCTGGCTCTTAAGCTTTGGTAGGTGGGATCAGAGCTCTGTTTCAGGTAGGGTTCATTTTTTCCCTGCTCCTGGGCATTGTTTCCTCTTCATTTCCTGTGCATTCGTTAGTTCTCAGCTGAATATTTGAGAGGGACCTTCTGTAGATTGCTGAAATTCTCTCCCTGTACAGATTAGACAATGAATTAGCCCCGTGAGTTGTAGCTGCCCTGACTCCCAGTCTCCTCAACTCAGATCCCACTGGGATCTGCCCAGAGTTCCCTTCCCTGTACCATGGCCTAGAAATTTTCTTCAGGTCTGGAGCAATTGTAGGGCTCACCTTATTTATTTTCTGTCTCTCAGGGATCATTGTCCTTTGTGATCTGATGTCCAATGTTTTAAGAGCTGTGTTTTACTATTTTTTTTTTCAGGTTTTAGTTATTTTGGGTAGAGGGGTAATGGGAAACCCTGTTGCATCTCCAACACTGGTGAGATAACAAACACATCCACTGATAGATGGCTGAAATTGGTCCACTACTTAGACATCAGTCCTGCTTAACTGTTTTCTTTCTCTCTGGAGTTCTTCCTTCAAGACTATTGAATGGGCTCTACTTGTAGGTCCTTTAAGTACTTCAATCACCAGAACCCCTTTTCAATATTACTTTAGGCCAATTCACCCACTTTCCATTGCTGAGATTATGGGTTGAATGTGTTGTACACTGTATGGCTAAAATGCAAATGGTAATTCATGACTTCAGTAAGAGATTTTTTTCTTTTCTTTATTTTGCTTTATTTGTATGTCAATTTTGATATTTCAGTGTTTTGTTCCTGGGATCTTATGCTCTGATAAGTATTTATTGCATTATACTTTGTGTCTACTGCTTATTGAGCTATACTACTACCTGGCTTTGAAATCCTGTATTGGACACAATGGTTACACAATTAGAGTCGGTCTTATCCCTTGCATTAAAATCATTCACACTCCCTCTGAACTTCCAGGGACTCCTCCTCATACCTTCCTGATGTAGTCACTTTCATTGCAGGAAAGTGGATCACTTACAGATGTCATGGGAACTCTAGGGGAGGAAGAAGTGACCCTCCTGGAATCTGGAAATAATCCAAGGCAGCTCTTTGGCAGGAGCTCCTGTATCTTCTATGAATGCCACCATCACTATGACTCCACCTTTTCCCATGGGTCCATTGGTAGCAGGTTGGGCTCCCCGGGAGACATACTCTGAGATGAAGTTTTGAAGACAGAAAATTGGAGGGAGATGCCCTTAGGTTCATTTCCTGAGAGGGAAGGACAGAGGACTGGGCAGAGGGAGAAGTTGAACATAAGGCCCACAGCCCATAAGGAGCTGGCATGGACCTTTTGAGTGGCCATGAATTGAGGGAAGAGGGGCTGAGAATTTTTATGTCCTCATTCACTAGTCCTTGGTTGTAGGCTGGTCCTGGGCAGGGCGTGTCCCCATGAATGGGGTTGCCAAGGACAGTTCCTAGGGAGCAGGTCAGGTCATTGCCATCAGCCTCCAGCCCTCTCAGAAACTGGAGGAATGTGTGCTTCAAACAGGAAGCCACCACCTATTGGGTTTGAAGTCCTAAGTAGTGATTTCAACTGTTTATTAGCTATGAGAACTTGGGCAAAATCATTCATTCATCTGTTCATTCAACTGATATTTTTGAAATGCCTACCATATGTTTCAAGTTTGGAGGATAAAGAGGTGAGGTGGTCAAGTTCAAACAAAACTCAAGCCCTGATGGAACCTACAATCTTATCTTAAAAATTACGTGTTTAGGACTGTATTCAAAATGACTGTAAAAATAATAAAAATTATAGACTGTCCTAAGCAATATGAAGCAATATATGTAACATAAGCTAATATGAAGGGCTTCTCAAACTTTCATGTGGAAACAAATCATCTGGGGATCTTGCTGAAATGCACATTATACTTCAGTAGTTCTGGGGTGGGGCCAAGATGTTGCTTTTCTGAGAAGCTCCCAATTGATGCTGCTGCTGCTGGTCCACAGGACACATTTGGAGTATTGAGGCTGGAAAGGACATTGACAGGATGGTCGAAGAGGGTCAGGTGGTGGTCTCTGTAAGGAGAGCATATTTGAACTGAGGCCCAAAGAAGTGAATTACTCCATCTAAGTCCTAGCTTCCTCAAGTGCAAAATGGGAATAATGACAACAAAATCTGGCATGTACTAGTCACTCATTAAATATATATATTTTTTTATTTGACAGAGAGAGATCACAAGTAGGCAGAGAGGCAAGCAGAGAGAGAGGGAGAGAGAGGAGGAAGCAGGCTCCCTGCTAAGCAGAGAGCCCGATGCGGGACTTGATCCCAGGACTCTGAGATCATGACCTGAGCCAAAGGCAGAGGCTTAACCCACTGAGCCACCCAGGTGCCCCTCACTCATTAAATATTAATGATGAGTGTGGTTGTTGCAGAGCTCACTAAGATCCATCATGGTCGTTCTGCCTCCTCCTACCTCACAACTTTTCAACTCTTAGTCTTGCTCTTTGTTGCCATGTTCCTGCCCTATTTTCTATTTTAAATTCCCAAGAATAGGGATTTGATAGGCTCAGCTCTATGTGAGTCAACTGTTTTAAGCCCAGCTACTTGGTAGGCTACCGATAGCCTGCCTATTGGCTGTCCTTGGCTTTATTGCCCTTCACTGGTCCATCAGCTGCTTCCGGAGGACAGTGGGGCCATGTGGTATGAACACAGCAGCTTAAGCTGCTCTCTTAGTGAAGGCTCTAGGCAGGCACTAAGGCTGGTGTTTAGTACGTGTGCCCCTTAGGGCACTGTTCCCGTCTTACTAAGGCCAGCTATTCATGCATTCATTTCTTCTAATGGACAGTGAGTTCCTTGAGGGTAGGCATCTAGTTTTTTAAATTTTTTTCCCCCTGGCATCTGGCAAAGTTTTGGGCATACAATAGGAACTTAATATTATAGGGATTAACTGAGCAATATTATGGAGGCACCATGTGGGCTGACATGCCCTGGGGAAGGTTTGGAGGAGGAGGCTGACAGACAGAGATGGACTTTGAAAGACAAGGAGGGTTTGAGCACATGGAGAGAATGCAGAGGGGCATTTGCATAAGCAAAAGTTGGGTGGGTGAAGACCAGCAATTTAGGGAAGACACAGACAACGTCTTGGTTATACGGAGACTGAACTAAATTTGAGCAGTGTTTTCTTCCTTTTACAGATATGAATTGGTGTTTTCTTTGGTCCTGGGTACCTTGCTCTTGTGTTCATGGGCACACACCGTACAATAAAGAGAAAACATTCCGTGAAGGCCTAGTCCGTTCCAACATTTACTGCGCGAGCTGCAGACTTGGAGAAGTCCAAAACCCAGAGGAATACAAACATAATGGGAGACAGCTTGCCCAGAGGGTGGTTTTTTTTGCAAGGGCTCACAGATCTTATTTTAAGGTTGAAGCCCCCCAGGTGTCCTTCCTCCTCTTTTCAACTGACGGTTGTGGTTGTGTGTGCAGAGCGGCTGGCCCTGGTGAACTGCCAGGAGGGCTTGAACAAACAGCCAGTGTGGCTGTGGATTTCCTCTTGGCCCTGCCTGGAGGCAGCAGTTAGTGCTGGGGAGTGTGGGGGCTGGAGTCTGGGGCCGGACTTTGAGTCGTGCTAATTCTGATTCTAGTTCCTTCATTTTTGTGACTGTTGTGACAATTTTAGCTTCTCCTTTAGCTCTTAACACGGTCTGAGAATTTTGGAGGGGGCAGCCCTTCCAAACTGGACAGTCCCTAACTTTCCAGTGACTAGGATTCCTGACGATGGGCATGCACTGTGTTGGTCTTTGCGATGCTGCCGAAGCTTCCTTCTCCCCTATCTCTGGGGAAAATTCTGCTTAAAGGAGGGATACAACTCAGAGTTAAGAAACATGCATAAGCTATTCAAGATCATTCTGTACCTGAAAATCTTTGCAGCTAATCTCTCTTCTGTTAATCTTCTTCCCTAGAATCCTTAGTGCACACTGCGCCAGGTGAATTCCAACATTTTCATCATTTCAGTACCAAAATCTCCATGACTCCTTTCACTTCCAAGATAAAATCTTTTCTCCTTTTGCTCAAATTTAATTTTGTCTCCCCCAGTCTGGCCCAAACTCACCCCTGCGTACTATTTTCTGTAAACCAAGTCTCAAACAAGCCATATTGGAGAACTCACTGATCCTATATCCTACAGTTCCTATCTCCAGGTCTTTGCCTGCAAAGTACCTTATGCCAACCATGCATTCTCAGGTCCTGTCTCCGAGTTCATTAGCTCTTCATGTTGAACTGAAGCCCCACTTCCTCTTCCAGCTTCCCGGACCCAAACCCCTCCAGCATTTCCCAGGACCCTTCATGGCTAATCTTCATTCATGGCTCATCTGGATTATTTGTCAATTTTTGATGTGCTTACACTCTATTTCTTCAACTAAGACTATTAGCCTCTACAGGGCAGGGAAATTTGCCTACAGCATGATGAGAATATTCTAGTTTAAAGAGTTACTAGCAGCTTATATGAGGGATGCAGTTAGTTACAAATAAATTTGTTGAAAGCAGACCTCAGAGATCTCATGGTTGAAAATTCTCATAATACCAGCACTGTGTATACTGGTAATTAATAAGTTGGCATATCAGTAGACCTTTCTGTCCAGCTGAGTTGTTCTCTATAGTCAGTGTGGTGTAGTGGAAAGACCTCTCTGGGCGGGGGTGAGGGATGGTGTCAAGATACTAGACTCTCATCTCATCTCTGCTGCAAATGAGCTATGGTGTCTCTTATGAGTGACCCTGCTTCCCTGGGGCCCAGCTTCTTTAAGCTGTGAATGTCAGAGAATATCATAATCCCAGTTATGATAAAGAATTGATCAAGAAAGGGCAATGCCAAGGTGGCTCATTTCTGTAAACATTCAAGTTTATACTTTTCTCTTTGTGTTTCTCTATTGGTTTTCTCTCTTTAAGATCACCTTCTATCTTTCTCTCTGTCTTTCTTTCCTTTTTTTCCCTTAAAGTGTCAGTAAATCTGATAATGATCTCACTTTCTTTTTATTTCTTCCCTTGTTCTAACCACACTTCAGCGTGTTCTTCTAAGATAAACGTTTCTTAGGCCATGAGTGCTGAGTGCTACACATGCAAAGCTCCAGCTCACTTTGCTCCCAGAATCTTTGAAAGAAAGAAAGAAAGAAAGAAAGAAAAAAGGAAAGAAAATTAGCCTGAGAAAACATCTTTCTTTTAATTAAACATTGCATTTCCACTCAAGGGTGCCAAGTCTTTAAAAGGCAGGACCTCCTTTATCTCTCATCCCCTGTCAGTTCATAGGCTATCTGGAAGGGGGGGGTCTTAGGAAAATGTCCAGTATGCCACTCCGTTTTACAGAGTGAGGAATCGAGACCCCAAGGCCCTAGCTATTGGCCCTAGGGGTCCAGTGAGTCCTTCACTAGTAGGAGAGCAGAACACGGGGTTCCTAGTCTCCAGCTGCTTCCACAACCATAGGCGTAGGGCAAGTCTGGGCAGGATTTTAAAGACGCAAATTGATTCCTGTGAGCCAAGAAAGGGTGCGCCCCTAGAAATTTAGAGAGGTGATGAGTGAGTGCAGTGATGTACTCTGACTGGAGACAGGTGAAGGAAAAGGGGTTCATTCACCCAGAGACTTTTCCAGAACAAAGAAAAGGAAAAGCTCCACTGAGGCAAGACAAAAGGGAAGATTAAAAAAGTGATCTGGGCCCCCTTGAACTTTATTTATTGGTGTCTAACTCCAACTACCTAGCTGTATGATATGTGATCTGCTTCAAAGTTGGGAGCAAACTTTGCCTTGAGACCTGACTGGAGGTGGAAGTATCAGAAAACGAATGAATCTTAGGTTTCTGACCCCCGTTGGCACAGACTGCTTCCAAGATCCCCGGAGGGCCCTAGCCATGGGTTCACGTGGTTCTATCTTTTGGTAAAACCTGCAAAAGTAAGATATTCTTTTTTTTTTCCTTTTTAAAAAATTTTATTTATTTATTTGACAAAGAGAGTTCACAAGTAGGCAGAGAGGCAGACAGAGAGAAGAAAGGAAGCAGGCTCCCTGCTGAGCAGAGAGCCCGATGCGGGGCTCGATACCAGGACCCTGGGACCACGACCTGAGTTGAAGGCAGAGGCTTTAACCCACTGAGCCACCAGGTGCTCCAAGATATTCTTTTTCTTAATGAGTCTCCCAAGTTGTACAAACTTCAGGACGCACAAAATCTGAATCTGGCCCTGGACCTGATGTCCCCCCACCACCCATCAATCATATCCATAGCTTTTGTGCCCTGGGAGAACTTCTTTCTTCCTAAATGGAGCTGGGCTCCCTGAAACTGCCTAAATATGTGTCTGCTCCACGTCCTCAACGCACAATCATAATTCCTGGTCCTAAGGAAGGAAGCCAGCCCTCTCTGAGCGCTTCTTGTGGAACCAATGCCTTCATAAATGCCACCTAAGTCCAGCCTTTCCATGTCTTACTTTTTCAAAGCTGAGGAACGGGTTCAGGGAGGTCTGGTAACTTGGTGAAGGTCACATGGCTTGAAAGTGGCCCAGCCCCAGTGGCAACTCATCCTTGTTGCATAAGCAGGAATAGCTGGAAGGGATAAAAGGGGATTCTGAGGTAAAGGGCCGTTCTCTTCTTTTTGCTCCAGCCTCTTTTCTTTGACTTTGTTTTTTTGTGTCCTGATCCCTTTCTCTCTTCTTCTTTTTTTTTTTTTTTTAAAGATTTTATTTATTTATTTGTCAGAGAGAGCGAGCAAGCACAGGCAGACAGAGTGGCAGGCAGAGAGAGAAGCAGATTCCCTGCCGAGCAAGGAGCCCGATGTGGGACTCGATCCCAGGATGCTGGGATCATGACCTGAGCCGAAGGCAGCCGCTTAACCAACTGAGCCACCCAGGCATCCCCCTTTCTCTCTTCTTTCTGCGATGGCAATCCATGCATGTTCACAGAGCCTGTGGCCTCTGCAAGGTCTTGGGATAGGCATCCAAGGATGGAAAAGTTAGGTCCTAGTATTTTAAGTAAGTATTTGAAAAGTAAGGGACATCTGGGTGTCTCAGTTGGTTAAGCCTCTGCCTTTGGCTCAGGTCATGATCTCAGAGTCCTGGGATCCAACCCCACATCGGGCTTTGCTCAGTGGGGAGCCTGCTTCTCTGTCCCCCGCTGCTTGTGTTCTCTTTCTTTCTCTCACTACCTCTCAAATAAATAAATAAAATCACTAAAAAAATAAAATAGGGAGCCATATAACCACACAAATCATTGGAACATCAGACAATAGATACATAGTCCTAATGGGGGCACACCTCGAGGTGGAGAAGAAAGGCAAACATCACAAAGGATCAGAGCTTCAGATAACAGGAGGATGAAGGCAGCTGGAGGACATGGGCATGGAACCTGTGATAAGAGGCCAAATGAAAGAGGAAAACATACATGTAAGTAGTATTGTCTTTAGACCTAGGTGGGGAGT
Organism: Mellivora capensis; assembly: GCA_004024625.1. Classification (NCBI taxonomy): domain Eukaryota; kingdom Metazoa; phylum Chordata; class Mammalia; order Carnivora; family Mustelidae; genus Mellivora; species Mellivora capensis. The sequence continues at coordinate 18,541 of PISX010002252.1, read as the reverse complement.
GGGGGCAGAGTGTGTCAAATCCCAGCTTCCCTATTTGCTAGTTGTGTAACTGTGAACACATTATCTAGCTGCTCTGAACCTTGTTTTCTCATGTGTGAGATGGGGCTGATACTCAAATTCTCACAGCCTTGTTCTGAAGATCACATGAGGTAACTTGCGTCAGGCACTTAGATCTGTCTGTGCCTGGCACTATTGGCTTTTATTATAATCTACTGCTATTATTCCTCTAATAAGAGGGAATTTGGTGGCCATGGAGTCTTTTCAAGAATACGGATTTTAGTGGGTTTCTGAAGAAAACAATGCTGAAGGAGGGAGTAAACATAACATGTAGGAAGCTACTGAGAAAATGAAAGTAACAAGTAGCGCAGCACACTTTCTCCAGCTGATCGCGGGCAAATGCAGACCAAATACCACTGAATCACCAAAAGGGTCCTTACCAGACCAGGTTACCTGCACTAATGAGCCACACACAACGCTTCTCTTCCGCTTCCAGGCAGAGAGATCTCGTTAATGCTATAGAGGGAATCTTCCAGAAAATGCCACATTCAACATAGCACACCTGCTTCATACACCCTGAGCTCCAAATGGAGAACACAAGCAAAAAAATTGATTTAAATTATGCAGGTGGAGGGTAATTAAATATTGATATAATAATTATTAAATTATGCAGGTGTAGGATAGGTTTATGTGAAACTTCTGGAATCGCTGCAGGAGGGGTATAGACAATGAAAAACCCTGCATGGGGCTCTGAGCTGGAAGATGATGCTGTGAAGTTATGGTTGAACTGGGCAGCTGGTTAGCTTCGCATTTGTCTGTAGGTGGCTAGCTCTCTGGATAAGTTCATCCAAACCAAGGACAAGGCTTCCCCCAAATGGCCTGAGCGCATACAAGAGAAAGCACCTCTGATCAGGCAGCTCTAAGAATTAAAAGAAAACATAGAAAAGGAAAATGACAGAAGCCTCATGAATCCTCTTATTTTCCTGTAAAACCATCATCTGAAACGGCAACAACACCGACAAACTTATTTTCATCTCTACAGTAACGGTCATGATTTCGAAGCCGGAAAGAAACAGCTCTGCTGAGAGCAAATGGTGGAGAGTAGAGCGTGAGGCAAGGCTCGAGGGGCCGCGAGGTGGAGTCATCCCAGGTCTGGACCAGAAATGGGTTTGTAGATGGTGGCTGGGTAGGCACACTTGCCACAGTGAGCTAGTTTGTTGGAGGAAAGATTCCAGTTCCAAGGCAGTGAATTTTTATGTTTGGCCATTTTGTCACTTGTGTCACTAAAAAAGAATGGGCCAGATGGTGGTCTCTAGTATGTTTTTCACAGTGTGGCGTCTGCAGAGGGGTTTACCCTAGCTGGCCATTAACAATCAGCCTGAACAGCTTAAATGAGAGTCCAATGTTGAAAGGCAAGAAAGCCAAATGCTGAAATGTTCTTTAATTTCAAATCTCGGATGAACTTAAATGTTCGGTTTTAAAAGCCACATTGACAGTCCTAGCCAATGGTTGAGATGACAACTTCAAGTATCTGTTTAAATAAGCCACTTCCACCCCCCCTCCATAAAATACAAAAAAATTGCGGTTAAACCAAAGAGTTCTCGTGTGTAGGCATTCAACGTTTTGACTTTGGTCTTGTGAGTTTTGACTTTGGGTGAGTCAGTGAGTTTGGACATTCTCACACTTAAGCGAGCTTCAGAACCACCTGGGGGACTTGTTAAAACACAGATTGCTAGGCCCCATCCCCAGGATTTCTAATTTAGTAGAAATTTGCATTTTGAAAAATTCCCAGGTAGACGTTCCCAACTTCCCAGCATGTTCTCTGCTGATGGTGTGGGGACCACACACATTTTAAGCACTATGCTAAAACATCTTCTGGTTCAACTGAGCTCTTAAATTTTTTTAAGCCATAAATTCTTTTGAGAATCTAATGAAAGCCATGGACCTTTTCCTCAGAAAAAATACACAGCTAAACATAGATGCTTGTAATTTTAGAGAATTTATCCTGAGGGAATTCCAAGAGTGTCTGAATAAAAGCTCTTGTCCTGTCTAGAGCAGGGGTCATCAAACTTTTTTGGTAAATGTCTAGATACTGAATATTTTAGGATTTATGGACCATACAGTCTCTCAACTCTGCCACTGTAGTGGGAAAGCAGTCAGAGACAATATGCAAATGAGTGGGCATGGCGGTGCTCCAAAAACACTGGTGATGGGCAGTATTTGACCCATGGGCTGTAATTTGCCAACCCCTAGTCCATAGCATGGATTTTAGAATCAGATATACCTACATTACTAGCTGTGCAACCTTGGGTCAATTCTCAACCTACTTCAGCTTTGTTTTCTTCATCTGTGAAATGGGGGGTTGGTGATGATTCTTGCTCTGAAGTCTTGTGTTGAGAATGAACTGAGATAATCCACCCAAAGTTCCAGGCATTTCCCTTAAGTGTCATTATTTTTATGTTTAACTGTATTAATAATAGTAAATAAATAAATGCTAGTGTGCAAGCCCGATGTGAATCATGGAGGTGTCACACGGTATTAGTTCTTGTTGTCATTATTATTGTCAGGCAAAGAAGGTGCACAGGAATTACCCAAATACAAATGAAGAATTCAGAATGTGAGATTTTGTTCTAGAATTGTGAAACAAGAAAGATGAAGGTCTATTAAGGCCTATGTGTCCTAGCCACTGTCTTTCTCTACATGCTCATTGGGTCCCCTGTGCTACTGACACCCAGCTCTTCTCCTAGTCCATATGGTCTTCAGATAAACCCCTTCTTTTCTGGAATGTTCTTTCTCCTCCTTACCCCATCCTTTAAGGCCTCTGTTTATGTGTTACTTTCTCAGAAGGAGGGTCAACCAGGACCTTGTTCTTTTCCCTTGTGAGTTATTAGACTTGTACTTATTTGCTAGTTTATTTACTGGATTAAAAGGAAGTCTTCCCTGTTAGGACTGTAGCTCCTTGGGATCTGGACCGTTCCTGTTCTGGTCATCACTGTGTGTCTGGAGTTTAGTGCTAGGCATGGTGATTTGTAAATGCTCAAGAAATATTTAATGAATGAATGGGCCAATTTTACCCAAGGTTATTCTTGGCTCAAAGCAACATAATGAAAGTTTACTTTTGGTGTCTTTTTTTTTTTTTTTATAAGATTTTATTTATTTATTTGACACAGAGAGAGAAAGATCACAAGTAGGCAAAGAGGCAGACAGAGAGAGAGGGGGAAGCAGGCTCCCTGCTGAGCAGAGACCCCGATGTGGGGCTTGATCCCAGGTCCCTGAGATCATAACCTGAGCCAAAGGCAGAGGCTTAACCCACAGAGCCACCCAGGTGCCTTTTATCAGTGCTCCTGTCTCTAGGCATGGGTGGGGAAGGTAAGGGCGCAAGGGCTGGGACCTCTCTGCTCAGGCAGTTCTGTGCCTCCTGCTGCCTTCTGTGGTCTTTCATGATCAAGGCCCCCTTCCATAAGCTGAGCTCCTCAGTGTCCTCTCCCAACTGTCAGATAAAGCCAAACCTCGAAGCAATTCCACTCTGTGATGACAGACCTTTTCCTCCAGGAGCAGTTGGTTTCAATGGAGAACTCTGGGGTTGCAAAGTCAGAGCAGAGCTCTTGCATGGTTGACCTCCAGGCTGAGGTGGATGGATGGATGGGTTAGATTATGGAAGAGGAGCCATGACTGGAAGCCTTCAGATCTCAGTCCAGTGTCAGCAGTCCATTCTGAAGCAGCATCAGGGCAGATGCTTGAATGTGAGAGAGGCATTTGCTCTTCCTACAGGAAAACCCCATTTAATTCCCCAAATAAACTGATCTAAGATGCACTGTGTAAGTGACATTGATTTAGAGGCTGCTGCTACCACCTGCTCCTCCTTTCCTTCCCTTCCCTTCCCATCCTTTTCCTCCCCTCTTCTTCCTTCCCCCCTCCTTCCTTTCCTTTCCTTCCCCTCCTCTTCCTTCCTTCTTTCCTTCCTTCTCTTTCTTTCTTTCTTTCTTTCTTTCTTTCTTTCTTTCTTTCTTTCTTTCTTTCTTTCTTCCTTCCTTCCTTCCTTCCTTCCTTCCTTTCTTTCTTCCTTCCTTCCTTCCTTCCTTCCTCCCTCTCTCTTTATTTCTTCCTCCCTCCCTCCCCTTCCCTCCTTCCTTTCCTTTCCTTTCCTTTCCTTTCCTTTCCTTTCCTTTCCTTTCCTTTCCTTTCCTTCCTCTAATGACTTAAGCTCCTAATCCTAGTTATAGTGGAGAAAGAGAAAGATACAAAGAGTAATAGTGACTAACAATGGCTGCAAGTCTATTGATGAACTCTTGAGCCCTTCAAGCTGCCTGGTTGAGTAGGGCCAAAATCCTGTACAAAGAGAACTAAGCTTAAAATTTAGTCACCAGCAATGAAGGTGACGTGTGTAACAGATAGATAGTGCTAACAGGCTCGCCTTCAGCTCTAGTCACGTAGTCACCCACTGTTATGCCTGATGTGTTTCTTCAAAGCTGCGGGAGCCTTGGGGAGCCTGGCTGTCTAAGTAGCTTAAACATCTGACCCTTGATCTCAGTTCATGTCTCAATCTCAGGGTTATAAGTTCAAGACCCACACTGGGCTCCACATCTGGGCATGGAGCCTACTTAAAACAAAACAAAACAAAAAACTGGGGGACCTATTCAGCCAGTATGTAGAGATAGCTTGGAAGGAAAGGTGAGTTAACCCAGCAGGGGCAAACCTCAACCTGTGGGCCGTGGGAGCTAGGGCCCTAGACTCCTTTGAACAGGGGATCCTGGGAAGCATTTTGTGTTCTTCAGAGGTCCCAGGGGAGTCGAGACCCCCTGCCTGCTACAGCAACCTTTATAGTCTTTCCTCTTCCTGTTCTCCCTGCTTTCACCCCTTCACTCCTGCCTGTGTGTGTTCTGTTTTGGTGATGGCAGGACACCTCCCATATAAACTACCTGCCCCCAAGCCCTTTCTTAGCCTCAGCTTTTGGAGGAACCTAAACTAAGGCAAGGGGTGATTTCCCAGTGATGCCATGAACTTAAAAAATTTTACCTAAAAAGTGGTGATTTGCCTTTTTTTTTTTTTCATCGAAGACAGAAGTGAAGGAAATGGCTTTGAATGAAAACATATGGGGTGTAGAAGGCAGGGGCATTCATTTCCTGGAGAGAAGCCTCTGGGCCAGCACTATCCAAAAGGGGAGCCACTCACCACATGTAGTTAGTGACTTCAGTGTGGCTAGTCTGAGTGAGGAGCTGAATTTTTCATTTAATTTAAATTCACTGAAATAACTACATGTGCCTAGTGGCTACTGGACTGGATGGCACGATTTTAGACATTACAAGAAAAAGCTTCTTCTGGAGGTTTAAAAAGTAAATTATGTGGCTTACTCTACTGGTTACCTAACATCTATTCTTTCAGAATCCTGATTGTATTCAGTATGCTACTGTCTCCAGTTTAAAAATAGAAAAAAAACTGATTTCCCAGACTTTCATGCAGCTGTGCATGGTCACAAGAGCTTCCCTTCCCGTATAAAAGAGTCTGGAACAAAGAAGGAACCCTGTTCTTTGCCTTTCCCCTGTCACTTGTTTTTCTGCCTGATCATACACCATGCTCAGAGGTACAGCAGGCTTCTTACTATCAGCAGGGAGAGAGCTGCCTATAAGTTGGAAGAAGCCTGAGTCCTAAACCCTTCTTCAATTTGCTGCCCCAGCCTGGCCCCTGATCTCCAGACCAGGGTGACTGAGGCCAGTAAAATCCTGATGGTACTTGCAGAAGAATGCAGCCATACCGGCATGGATTATTGTAACAGATTCTGGTTGAAAGTAGATTAATGCTAAAGTGTTGTGCTTTTTTACTGGAGATTGGGAAATCATGGGACTGATTATAAAGCTCTGCCTACATATTGCTTGGAAAACTTGGAAAATGAATATAGGCTTTGGCCATAAACTAGAAGATGTGATCTTCTCTGGGCATTTGCTCAGATGATACCGAGTAGGAGGCCATGGCAGTACCTTGGAATAATACAGAGTCACTCTCCCTAAGGCTTTATGAGATGTTTCTAGGTGGCTGAAACTGTCTCAGAATGGAGGACGGATTTTCGCTGGTTGGGTTGGGGCCTCTGGGTGGGGCTAACACACTATACATTCTTGATACAGAATGTATATGAAACACCCGTTTCACCTCCAGTGATGATGGACGAGGGTGCTGAAAAGTTGCATCGCCCCCTTGTAATCCATTTTCAAGCATTTGGTGACTATTTGGGGACCAAGTCTATTTCTTCCCACCAGGTAGATCATCAAGTAACCACAATACACACAGTTCTGCCACAGAAAAAAAGATGCTTCACTCTCCCACGCTTTCACTGAATAAAGAAATTTTTGAACTGAGCTCCTTAAAATATCAATGCTCCATATTACTCCCCAGATACAGATATAAATCTTTATAATGGTGCACTTTACAAGCAGCACTCTGGAGTCTTTTCTGATTGGTAATCACAGTGTTTCCTTATTAATACTGTAAAAAATGTAAAAGGCATAAACATTTTGCAATCTATCTGTTCTTTCTGTGCGGGGATACATCAGGGGCTGCTTTAAGCATTCCTAATGGTTCACCCATCACATTTTTTATGAGTTTATATGGGAAGAAAATTGTACCAGAAAACTGAATTCAATGACTGCCATTCTATGAATAAATTCTGTTATCTTTGATACTCTGGGTATAATAAAAACATACAAAAGTTAAATTTCAGCATCCTTGCAGAGTTATGTCAACTGTTTTTAATGTCAATAAGACATTGCTATTTCAACCAATGTCTTTTCCCTCCAAAAAATACTGCTTGATTTTCAGGTTATGTTTTCATTAAAACAACTTGTTTTTAGCAGCGAGATGCTGTGCATGTTTGCTAATTTATGTATACTACGAAGTCTGATCAAAATGAAGAGTTATAATTTTAAGACACGGAGCTCAGTAAAAAACCATCTATACTTGAGATGAAAGATTAAAGTAAAAGTCAGGTGTCCATAAAATATATTTTATATAAGTTAGATCAGAAAATGTCTTTGAAGAGTCACTTTGATCAAGAGGAATCTTGGATATATATTTGTATTTACATACCCCTCCCCCCCACCCCGGGATTAGAGGGCATATTTTACATTGTATCCTATAGGTATATTCTATACGTAAGATTTTGGTCTTTCCGACCATTTGGGAGATTTCTTTCTCAAAAAAATGCAACAATCTAAATACTTTGGGTAGATTTTCCTGAACTGTTCAATTTCAATATTTGCAAGTTGATTTACTGTGCTTCCTTGCTATAACAAACTCTAAGCAACTTCTTTTCATTATGGAGAGCCTGAAGCTCAAATAATTTCCCCAAAGTAGTGACCCACAGGCTCTCACCTACTCATCTGAAGGTCTGTCATTTTCCTTTTGGAAGGGATTTTTGCCTCTGAAATGTCCAACTTATCCAAGTGGCCATCTTCTTATTAATGGATTGTTAAGATTTAGGGAAATTGAAGTAAAAAATCTCAAGTATATTCAGAACTTGCACAGCTCTGAAAACCCTCTTCTGCTTGCACTCCCATCACCTGGGATATCCTAATGAGTCCATGCCTATAAGCTACAAGCCAAAGAAGATATTACTGGTGCCTGCCAGAGAAGTGGACTCAGCCCTGGATTTTTGTGAGCCTCCAGACTTAGTTGTGACATTTATGAACTCAGGGTTCTTACCTTCTCTTAAGCTCTGCCTCAAGGGAGGTTTCTGCCTTATTCCCCAGCCTTAGGCTAACTCTTAAACTTTCTGCAAACAGGACAAGGAGGAAATGATTTGGACAAAAGTACTTTGTAAGGTATATAAAACAAAATTTATTCCTAGGTCTAGTCGAGTTGGAACAGAATTTCTTTTCTGGAAATAAACAAGTAATTGAAATAAAAGTGCCTTCTTGACCTAAATATGAGTCAGAGGACCTCACTTCTCCTGTGGAAACAGCTTCCTATCCTGAACATAAGCAGAGATTTCCCAGAAAAAATAGAGTCCTATAAAGGCTTCAGGAACAGGCCCATTAGATGGGCTGATGGCTTTTCAATAGACCCACCTAACTTCTTTTAGGGCGTTCACTGGTTTATTTTCATGATTGGGCTAAAACATCTTTTCCGGAGCTACCTAGCCAGATGACTCCATCTGAGAAAATGAGTGTTTTGTTTTCTTTTAAAAGTGTACATGAAGATGCTTATTTGTGAAGCAGATTCCAGAGTTGGCATCCTTGGAGGTTAATCCTGATTAATAGGTGCTTGGTGATATAATTCTGGCTCTTACTTGAGGTTGAAATTCTGGCCTCTAGCCACCGTGCAATTATCACCAAGTCTCAGGGCACACCTTGTGGGTACCCCTGTATGGAGGCAATGGATCCTTTGGATGGCATGGACAACACCTTGTAACCAGGAAACACTCATTAAGCATCTCGTCTTCCAGAATTTCACAATCATCTCTCTCATTTTCCTATGTCTGTTAGCACCACAAACAGGAGTTTTGTCTGCTTTTGTATGACATTTACTGAAGTTTTTCCTTGCTTTGGAGTGATGGTGAGCACTTAGGAGAAAGTGGAACCAACAATGCTTGGGTGTTCTCATCCTGGAGGAGCTCAGCTGACACATTATGGAGGTGATCACTCTTAAACACACATTGGACCAATTGGGACCAGATGGTGGATAGCTATTTTTTGGAGTTATAGCTTTATTATTTTAATTTGATAAGCAGGAACAACTTTATACTGTGTTTCTATAAGCCTCTGGGAAATATCCCTATTGTGCGTTCTCTCTAGGTATAACTACCTGTGAGAGTCTGAGGTTGAAGTATAAGACCTTCTGTGAGGGTTTTCAAGATGGCAGTCAAGTCCTATTGGTTATTTCAAAGTTCACTGGAAACCTCTGGTATGTAAATTTGCACAAATGACTGCTTCTTATGTAGACTAAAATAATAAAGGGCCAAGGCAGTTGAAGGAGTCAGAGGCAGCCTGAGCTCTTGGCTTTCTCCCGAGACTTCTACCTTCTTTCTGATCACAAAATCACCTGTGAAGGACATTGAGAATCTGGTTGCATTTTTTGAACAAATCAGAGAAGTGAAGTATTTACTAAGTACTTTTCTACAAGTGGAGAGTCCAGATTTAGATGCTGAGAGGATAAAGGAACTTCAGGATATAGATCTGTTTGCTAAAGAAGTTTGTAACCAAGTTGGAGAGTTAGTGTTAGGTTTTACTTAGATACCAGTGGGTTGGCATCCAACATGCGATCGTGATTTCAGAGACACTGAAAGGATTCCAAGTATTTGACCAATATTAAGACTTAAAGCAACTCTAACTCCAACCTCAACTCTGATACCAAAAATTAGTAGATCTCTCATAATAAATACTTTGAACATTCTGGGCATTGTGATATATTCTTCATCTATGTGATGTAATTTAATTCTGACCTGTATTCAGTTTTGACCCTGCTGTATCTTTTGTGCTGGTTCATGCACAAGTTCTAAGCGACCTCTTGCACAACCTTGGATGGAGATGGATGGACACTGAAGCTTCTGAATGGGGCCCTGGGTTTGTAACTACATGTTCCCAAAGCCATCCAGAGAGCTTTAATGCAAGGTCCCTACATGTTTTGAAGATCTGATAATGCTGCAACCAGCAATGAATCTGAAGTGACCTCCTAGGATATGAGAATGCCCTGTTCCATTCCCTCAGTCCCCAAAAGGCCTCCTGTTGCCCTGAGGAATTTTAAAGAGTAAAAATTTCTCTAATAATAGTCTCAGCATGTCTCTTCTCTGTCTGCAGCTTATTGAGCACATGGGCTTCAAGATCCCACCATCTTTTAAGGGCTCTTGTGTTGTAGGCTCTGTGTGGTGAAAAAGAGACAGAATTCTCACAAGAGTTGACTTGGATTTCCAGTAAATTCTGGGTGTCTATCTGTACTTCCACAAAGAAGTAGTGGGAACTTCTGTTTCCCATCTCTGAAGTCTCAGCACAGGATCAGAGTGTTAGCTCCTCAAACACCTTTAAGTCAAGTCTTCCGGCGTGTCCCTTTAACCTGGTTTTCCCCAAACAACAGATTGTTTAAGGAAAAGAATTTGGGAACTGTGATCAGAATTATTTTTTTATTGGGTAGTGAGGAGAAGCTATATAAATATGTGCCAAAGTAGATCGTATAGTTGTTTCTGCAAGTCTTCCTTTTGTTTTTGTGTTTCTATTAAAATATGGGGAGACACTAAGTATCCATTAGTGTGACATGGAAAACACACCCCAGAAAATGTACTTCTTAGAGTTGGAATGTTAGTTGACTGTCATATGCCCCTATTCATACATTTTTTTTTTTACTCTTTTAAAAGGGTTTATTTATTTGAGAGAGAGGCAATATTTGGGGGAGGGGCAATAGGAGACAGAGCAGAGGAGAATCTCAAGCAGACTTTCTGCTGAGTGTGGAGCCCAACGCGGGGCTCAATCCCATGACCCTAAGACCATGACAGGAGCAGAAATCAAGAATCAGATGCCCCTGCACTGAGCCACCAAGGTGCCCTTTCATACATTTTCTTTTTTTTTTTCCTTCTTAAACAACCCAGAAAGAATCACTTAAGTTAACCGAGACTCACATGAAATGACTAAGAGGTCAGCTTCATACCTCAGCCTCTCATGCTCCTTCCCTTAACAGTTTTCTCTTTTTAAAATTTTCTTTCCATAAATCTTAGGAATATTAGACATTGTGAAACTACAAGAAAAAAATTATTTTAATTGTTTCTAGATTTATTGAGATACAGCTGACATATAACATTGTGTAAGTTTAAGGTGTACAACTTGTTGATTTGATACACATATATTACAATATGATTATCACCATAACCACTGTAGCGTCAGATAACATCTCTTTCATGTCACATAATTACCATTTCTTTTTTTGTGGTGAGAACATTTAAGATCTACTCTCTTAGCAACTTTCAAGTATATAATACAGTATTGTTAACTATAATTGCAATGCTGTTCATTTGATACCCAGAACTTCTTCATCTTCTAACTGGAAGTTTATACCCGTGGACCCACATCTCCCCATCACTACCAACTCCCCACCACCCCCTCCTTGCGCCCCACCACTGGTCCTGGTAACCACCATCCTACTCTCAGTTTCTATTTCACAAAGAAGTGATATCATACAGTATTCATCTTTCTCTGACTTACTTCACTTAGCATAATGCCCACAAATTTCATCCATGATGCTGCAAAAGGCAGACAGGATTTCCTTTTTTATGGATTTCCTTTCTGATGGACTCTTAGGCTGTTTCCATATCTTGGCTTTATGACTAATGCTGCAATAAACATGGGAGTGCAGATATCTTTTTCAATAATCTGTTTTTATTTTCTTTGGATGTATACCCAGAAGAAAGATTGCTGGATCATATGGTAATTCTATTTTTAATTTTTGAGGAAACTCCATATTGTTTTCTGCAGTGACTGCACCAGTTTGCACAACCACCAACAGTACACAGGGGTTCAAAAAAATTATTATAGCCTTCAAATAGGTGCCTCTTTTCTTCATTTCCTCTTTCTCATTGAGTACCTTTAAAGGGAGATGGTATGAGTCCTAGGAAGAATATAGGATGTGTTCAAGACAACTGGGACATAGCACTACTCATTTGTGTCCACTACAATGAATCCAAAGGAATTTAGAAGAAACCTGATATAAATGTTAATATTAATATTGCTCCCCTATGGAATCATGAACAGAATTAAATGGTTTAGCTAAGTATTGGTGCCAGAATCTATCATTTGGCTAAAAGCCAGTGACAAGAGTTGATTAGTTGCAGCTAATCAGTGATGTGCTAGTAAAGTGGGGGTGAGGGGTAAAGTGGGGGTCTCAGAAGCCTAACTTGTGGCATTTGTCAATTTCTGAGGTGTGTATACCCTCATCATGACTGATTTCAAGGTACTAATGGTCTAACAATGGGCTCGCACAATTCCTGCAAATTTAACAGTTAGCTTTCAAAGCTAGTGTGATCTGGCTTCGGCATGTCACTATGGTTTCTCTCTGAGAACTGAGAGCCCCTGCCTCTGGGAAAAGATATCCAAGGGACCCTTCTTTCTTGTACCTGCCCAGGGTTTCCTCTGATGAGGGCATGAGGCTGATCTCATTCATCACATTTTCCTCTAAAATGGCTGTTGATTAAGGAAAACATCTTTTTTTTTGACTTTTTAAAACAGCTTTTTTGAGATATAAGTGACATTAAAAAAAATCGCTTTCAAGGAAATCTCTCAAGTATGCAGAACTTTGTGTGAAGAAAATAAGACACTGAAAATGCTTATACAAATCCAAGATGCCAATTTATCAGAGGGATGGCTAAAAAACAGATTAGAAATAATGCTGAAACTCATACAGCTCAGTAGTAAAACACCAAATAACCCAATTAAAAAGGAGGCATAAGACTTGAATAGACATTTCTCTGAGGAACACATACAAATGGCCATCAGGTACATGAAAAGGTACTCAACGTCACTAATCATCATGGAAATACAAATCAAAACCACAGTGAGTTATCACCTCATACTTTTTGGGATGGCTATTCTCAAAAAGACAAGAAATAACAAGTGTTGGCAAGGATGTGGAGAAAAGGAAGCACTTGTGCACTGTTGGTGGGAATATAAATCAGTGCAGCTACTGTGGAAAATAGTTTGGAGGTTCCTCAAGAAATTAAAAATAGAAATTCCCTATGATCCAGCAATCCCACTTCTGGGTATATAATCAAAGGAAATGAAAACAAGATAGCAAAGAGATATCTGCATTCCCATATTCACTGCAGTATTAGTCACAGTGGCCAAGATATGCAAACAATGTTAAGTGTCCAATAATGAATGGATGGATAAAGGAGATGTGGAATATGTGTACAATAGAATACCATTCAGCCATAAGAAAAAAGGAAATCCCACCATTTGTGACAACACAGATGAATCTGGAGGGCATTATGCTAAGTAAAGTGAGTCATATAGAGAAAGACAAGTACTGCATGGTATCACTTTTATGTGAAATCTCAAAAAAAAAAAAAAAGACTCAGAAACACAGAGTAGAAAAGTGGTTGCTAGAGGCTGAGGGATGAAGGGTATAAGATCAATAAGGTCTGAGGATCTAATGTATAATAGGGTGACTATAGTTGATAACACTGTATTGCACAATTGAAATTTACTAAGATGGGATCTTAAATGTTCTCACCAACATGAAATGAACAAAACTTTATGTCAAAAAACAGAAAGAAATGAAGTGATCTCCAAATAGCTTACAGTTTCAATTTATTGATTGTACACAGGATGTAGTTAAATGATGTCCTTTATCTTGGGATGAAATAATTAGAGATTCCAAGTTGGGCAGATTTTGGTCTGCAAACAGGCAGGTGCTGGTGTGGAGGTGAGGGTGTGCTTTGATTCATCTCCAGTGGCCAGCATCACTCAGAGGGGAAAAGCCAGGGTCACATGAAGGTATGTGTTCAGATGTGGTCAGCAGAAGCTTTGGCTGTATTCTGTGGCTATTTCTCCTTTCCGTGGTGTTTTTGGATGCCTGGTCTAAGTTTGTCTTCTGTGGTGAGTGTATAGAATCCTAATACCGTATAATTGGGAAAGACATGCAGGTCAGTACATAAATATCTTTCTCAATTTCCCTGACCCATGCTCATTTGCTCGAGCTCAAAGGCTATCCAGGAAAAGGACACTCAACTTCCGATGCCCCTGCTAACATTTTCAGGCCACTCTATTTGTTAGAAAATTCTTCAGGCAGAGTAGGATCTTTATCTCTGCAGCTACTTTTGGTTCTTCTCTGGAGAGGACCTAAGATGGACACACAGCTCTAAAAGTTGTCAGAGGCATTTCAAGTTCAATTCCACAAACATTTCCTGCATGTTTTTTTATTTAAAGATTTTATTTATTTGTCAGAGAGAGAGAGAGTACACACAAGCAGGCAGAGAGGCAGGCAGAGAGAGAGGAGGAAGCAGGCTCCCCGCCGAGCAAGGAGCCCAGGATCATGACCTGAGCTGAAGGCAGCGGCTTAACCAACTGAGCCACCCAGGCGTCCCCCATTTCCTGCATGTTTACCATGGCTAAGACTCACAGACACATTAGCTTCATTTCTGTCCTTGAGAAGCTCAAAGTCTGGCAACCCAGAAAGGTTCATAAACAGAGAACTTAAAAATTCTATTCTAGCATTCTGTAACAGGGACTCCCCTTGTCCTATCAATTGTCCTTCCTTTCCCCTGCCTCGTGCTGATGACAGGACCTTCCATGTTTTAATATAAGCTCAACATTGTGACAAACACAATTGGTTGATCTGGGGAAGGTCCCTGACCAAATCGCACTAATCACAGTGTTCTGCCCTCACTGGTGTTAAAAGAACAAAATTCAACTGAATGAATTTTAAAGCCGTATTGGCTTTATTCAAAGATTCATGCATCGGGCAGCATCCCATCTATCAGACAGAAAGGAGCTCTAAAGAGCTGTACAAAATGAAAGACTTTTATAGGCAGAAGGAGGTGGGACCCAGAAGTTACACTACCAAACAGCTAATTAGTTGTGGCAAGGTCACCTTCCTTTAAGGGATGGTAGGGGTCTATCAAGCAGACTACCTTGCTAGAACCAGCCAGGTAATTCCAGATAGACTGATTTAAGATCGCTTTCCCGGGGGAAGCTGAAACTAATTAAATTAGCCAGTAGGTATCGGTTTAGTGACATGGGGCTTAACACGAGTGACTCCATTTTGAGCCCAATGTCTCTTTTTCGAACACCGGCCAATGCTGAGTAGTCCAGGCTTGGGCTCGTGATCACAGCTGGCCACTCAGAGTACTTCCTTGGGATTTTAAAGTTTGCTATCAGAAAGGATATAAGCCAGCCTCTCTCTCATGACTGTCTCCCTTATGACCACACAACCCTGGAGCTGCTGTAGCCATGGGCGCTGCTATTCTGCAGTGAGAAAGAGTGAGATAGATGGGCAGAGAGAAGGAGGCATGAGAGATGGAGAGAGGGTCCTGGCAGTGTTCCATTTCAAGCTTCCAGTTCCTCTTGAGACCCATCTCCATCTCTGCTGGTCACCTGTCTTTCCTTTGAATCACCAATTCAACACATTCTCCTTGTTGTAAGCTGATGTGAGTTTGGTTTCTGGGTATTTTGGGGGCAGGGAGGTGGGAGGGAGGCAGGTGGAGAAGCAATTAGAGAGCAGTGTTGATGCCCCCAACCCAGCCTCTTTGTTGGAGAAAAACTTGTCTCGGGCACATAGTGAAGAAATAATCTGAGTCTCAAAGAGGGAAAGGCTTGTATTTCCTTGGAAGACATTTGGCTGGGAGTCAGTGAGAGGTGGAGAGTGATAAGGCAAGGATTCTGGTGGGGGCAGGAAGGCTGCTGAGTGGAAATTGTTTTCTTGGTGAGATGTTTATATTCACCACTGCTTCCTGGGGGCATCTTGTCTATTTACTCTGGGTCTGCTGCTAAAGCCATTAACTTCTGGGTGGTTCTGTAAAGCCTGAATAGGGATGGAGCCCTGTCTTTGTCTGTTAATAGAGGGCTTCCTGTATGCCTGACACTTACAGACACTTATAAATAAATACATATTTATGTATATTACATATGTACTTTCCAATGTATTTATGCATAAATCTCATAATATTATCATAGAGTTGGGAATTATTATCCACATTTTATACATGAGGTCAGTATGTTGTCTGAGGCTCATACTCTGATAGAGCAACAGCTAGGTTGGAAGTGCAGCTTCTGACCCCAAACTACACTGTATGTCCCTTTCTTCCCAGAGAGAGATTCTGGTCCCTAAAGTTTGAGGTTTGCTGTGGCAATAACTCTCTAGTAGTGTGGCCTGGGGATTGCGTTCCCTGGGAAAGACTGGGTTCATCACGGCCCTCCCTGGAACTCAGCCTTTGTCCCCGGAGCAAGGGAGGTGTGAATGGTTCAGGGAAGGTCTTTGCTCTGGCAAAAGCCCAGCACTCAGCAGGTTGAACCAGAGTCCTACAGCCAGGTGCGTCCGGCCTGAGACACCACGCCTGGCCAGGTGAGGCTCTGAGGTGGCACCTGCCTGTGGTTGGCAAGACTTCTGAGAGGGCTGCCTAATCCCAAATAATAATAATGACAACAATAGCAGTGATAATGGAGGGCTTTATGCATGTGAAGTGTGGTTCAGTCCTAAAGGGTCCAGGAACTCTACAAAAGGTCCTGATAAGTATTATTATCTCCTGGGAGAGCTACAGGTTTACCTTGTGGGCAAATTCTGTGTGGAGAGGTAAAAAGCCCAGAAGATAATGAGAGCAGCAAATAGCAAGTACTAATGCCTATACTCAGGAGAAAAAGACAGGCAGAAAGCCATGTCTGGGGGATCAGGACTAGTTCAGGGGGAACTTTTCTCTTTGGACATGAATTATCAGCAGCAAATGACAGAGTACAAGCTCAGGTTTTAAGACAAAGCAATGAGCACTGTATGGGAGGCCATTTGCTCTGCATGTGGGGTCTGCAGATTGCACACTCGAGTGTGTCTGGGGGCTGGAAGGCAATGGGAGTGAATGAAAATGCTCAAGTGAAGGGCAGCCATATTGCAAATGAAAGGAGATAAAGATGACAAATAGCAATCTATGTTTGGCTCTAGTATTGTGGGATGATAAGGAGGGGTGGGGACTGTGACAAACCAAAAAAAGAATAGATGCCCCTGCTGAAGGGACAGCTCCACTCAGATCCAACCAAAGCTGGCCTCATGGTGTCAGGTCTTCGAATTTTGAGAAAAAACTGGAAATCTAAATTTTTGTGGAGCAGATCTTGAATTTGAAATATTGGGAACCGAAACACATTTTCAAATGCTGTTGGCCAATGGCCTGCCTCATTGGGTTTCTCATGGAAGATAATCCTTCAATTGTTTTGAATTTGTAAGAAGTTTAGCCTCATACTACACATGGAGTTGGATGAGACAGAGCTGGCCTAGCGTGTACCTCAATCCCAGTCTGCTTCCCTAAGGTTATGAAGGAAGCCGGTGGGAAGGGGGGCAGGGCAGGATATTCCAGGCTCATGCGTGTTGAGACATTGGAAAGAATGTGGGCTGGATGGCGCTGCCATGCCAGGCGTGGCCATGATTGTAGTCAGATGAGAATAAAAAAAATGGTGGTGGAAGGAGAGGCTGGTGAGGGTGAGATCCAGCAGGGCTAGTGGAGATAAAAGGAAACTAGGACAAAAGTTTTTCTCTTTTAGCCTCCCTGTCCCTTCCTTTCTCCTTACTGGCCTCCCCTCCCTTTCTCCTTCCCTTTCTTCTTTATTTCCTCCCTTCCACAAATTCACTGCCCACTAACACTGTGTCAGGAGCTTTACCAAACTATGAGAATATCACCTATGCATAAAATTACATTTCTGACTTCTAAAATATATCATGTGAAATAGCTATACAGATTTTTACCAAATTTGGAGTTAAATTCGACAAGATTGGACATTATACTAACTGTGTAAATATTTCTTGAAGGAAATCATCTCAGTGAGACACGGAGTCAACCCCCAGAGCGGCAGAAACTGAACACTGAAAAGAGGCCTAATGTTTTTCAAGGACATGAGACCCACCAGATGCCTGACGTGCTTTGAGCAGAGACTACAAATAGTAGATTCAAATCTGATACCTGAACTGAAAGTCACAAGGGAAACATCTGTTCTTGGCAATGTTAACTCTGTATAGGTGCTCCTGCGTCAGTAGCAACAATAGGTGTTCGTTTAATGAAGTTAATGACCTTTCCTAACAATATGGCCGAGGCCACGAGGGATGCCTAAGGGTCAGCTCTTACTGTAAAACTTTATTTAGAGCATGATCCATGGATAGCGGTGTCAGCATTACCCGGGAGCCTGTTAGAAATACAGACTCTTAACTGCACCACAGACCTACTTCCTTCCAACAGCATCTCCACATGTGCGTATTAAAGTCTGAGAACTCTAAAACAGGAGTTATAAACTCTGCAATCATCTGGGGAGCTAAAAATACTAATGCTCCCCTTTCCCCAGCTCCTACCACAAAGAGGCTCTGGTTTAATCAGTCTGGGAGTGGGGTCTGGGCAGTAGGAATTTTTGAGTCCTCTCCCTGATGTGCAGCCTGGTTTGAGAACCACTGATTGTTAACAATGCTAATTCTTGGGCCCTACCATAGACCTAATTGATCAGAATCTGTGTCTTCAGAAGCCCAGTAGGCATGATTCTCGTGTTTGTTTGAGAACCGCAGTCCTAAAGGATCACAATCTATGGTGGAAAGACAGGAAAAACAGGTCATTTCTATGTGGTGGGATGAGGGCCAAGACAGGGACAAGCCCACATTCTTTTTTTTATAAATTTTTATTTTTTTTATAAACATATTTTTATCCCCAGGGGTACATGTCTGTGAAGCGCCAGGTTTACACACTTCACAGCACTAACCATAGCACATACCCTCCCCAATGTCCATTACCCCACCCCCCTTTCCCGACCCCCTCCCCCCAGCAACCCTCAGTTTGTTTTGTGAGATTAAGAGTCACTTATGGTTTGTCTCCCTCCCAATCCCATCTTGTTTATTT